>JAHKBH010002267.1:0-30060 GCA_019049505.1 Pachyrhynchus sulphureomaculatus
GCTACTGCAGTGAGACAGTCTCTGTACATGAGCTATTTTACACATGTACACTTTGGGACAGTATGGCAACACGTGTTTGAACGTGAAACAGACATAACACTTTGAAAGTATAACTCGGACTGAGAACTAAACGGACGGTGTAAAAACAAACCTTCTTCCGAACTGAAATGAAACGAAAACTGAAACTGTATGTATGTATGACGCAATGTGTCCATTTTGCATTTGGAGCCTTGGTTTTAATGAGAGCTTGAAGTCCTAGATTCCTCCATACTGCCCTGACATCGCGCGAGCTCCATCCGTACACACCGACACACTTTTCCCATCGAATGTTATTATCTTTCATGTATGAGTCTATGATCTCAAACAAATCACACACAGGATTGGTTCTCGACTGTGTTGTGGGAAGCGACGCAACAGATCTCCGACTATTAGCAGGTCAAGGCATGCTGGTCCTATGGCGTACACTCTAAGATTGTGAATTGCCCCCCCCCCCCACGCCAACATAGAGAAACTTTTTTAAATTCTTTCTTTCGAATATATTCGGTTTTAAATTGGGTTTTTGCATATTTATAGGACGAGATGAAGAAAAGAAGAAAGGTAGAAACAAACAGAAAAAACCTACAGGGTGGTTCGTAGATGCAGGAAAGTTGAAGCCTGCCGTTGATTTTGCACTTTATGAAAATGCAAAAAAGCCAAAAAGGAAAGTTCGCCCGCTTACAGAAGCCGAGTAAGTTGTGTTAAATTTTTTCATGGAATTTGCCACTGTTATTTCATTATTTATAGGGATTATACTGTTTAGGAACCTAGCGGCTTAGCGGACGATGATTATCGGTACCATTTTTCATCGCATTTAAATGACAGGGACTCTAAGACGATGGATGTGTCATTCGGGCTCGCTTACTACCCAAGTTGCCAATCTAGGACGTGTTACATGACAGCACGAATATCTTAAGATAGAGAGAGAAACGCGAGTCGAGTGCAAAAATAAAGTGTGTTTTGTAGTGGTGGTAACAGCTGTCTAGTGTCATTGTGCCAAAGATTTCAAAATCCTAACGTAGTATAGAAATATCATTAAACTAATTGTTGCTTTAGCGAAATTCACTAGTGTAGAGTGATGTTTGCCGATACTAGCTCGGCTGGTGAGCCGTGCTACGGCGAAAAAACGCGCCCCGAAATAGATTGACAAATAAGAGAACGGTGGGTCGCTAGTGAAATATGGACTTTTTAATAGTTTTTTTTACCCAACAATGCTCAATTGATATAAAAATAAATTCTATGGTGTTGTTATGAATTCGTATTTGCCCAGCAAGTGATGTTGTTGCTTTAAAGGCAAATTGAGATGTGTGCCATCTGCCCATCATGTAGTTCGGATCCCACCTTAAACTGTGGGCCTCGTCTGATTGACATCTACGTACGGTAATTTAAGTTGGCAAAGACGATCTTTCTGGTCTGTTTGCTTAACTTTAAGCCATCCTCTCCCCTCCCATACTACTAGTACCACTTTTATATATATATATATATATATATATATATATATATATATATATATATATATATATGTATATATATATGAGGCTGGTTTGAAAAGTCCGTGCAAAGTCCGAGAGATGGCACCACCGGCGCGTATCGAGGTCATGTTTAGTTAGTAGCATCTCTTGAACGAACGCACACCAAGTTTCAGCCATATTGGTCTATTTTTTTGTGTTTGGCATTCGTGTGAATCAAGGAAGTTGAGTGATTTTCAAGAAATGGACGAAAAAGAATTTCGTGTGTGGTGATTAAACATTACTTTATGAAAGGCAAAACGCCTCAGGAGACTAAAGAGAAGCTTGATAAACATTATGGTGACTCTGCACCTTCGATTAGAACAGTTTATAAGTGGTTTCAAAATTTTCGGACTGGCCATATGGGCACAAGTGACGCTGAACGTTCTGGACGGCCTGTGAAGGTTACGACTCCAGAAATCATTAATCAAATCCATGATATGGTGATGGATGACAGAAGAGTTAAGGTGCGTGAGATTGCTAGTGCTGTGGGCATCTCGACTGAACGGGTACATAATATTTTGCATAAACATTTGGACATGAGAAAGCTATCCGCAAGATGGGTGCCGCGATTGCTCACGCTTGACCAAAAACGGAATCGTGTGAAGTGTTGCAAGGATGGTTTGCAGCTGTTCCAGAAGAATCCGGAGGACTTTAAACGTCGTTTCGTCACTGTGGATGAAACATGGATACATTACTATACTCCTGAGACCAAACAACAATCTAAACAATGGGTTACCAAAGGGGAATCTGCACAAAAAAAGGAGAAGACCGTTCCTTCGGCCGGAAAGGTTATGGCGACTATCTTTTGGGATTCGCAAGGGATAATCCTCATCGACTATCTGGAAAAGGGTAAAACTATTACAGGTGAATATTATTCATCGTTTGAAAACCGAGCTGCAAGAAAAACGCCCGCGATTGGCCCACAAGAAAGTCCTTTTCCATCACGACAACGCACCAGCACACACCTCAGCAGTTGTGGTCGCAAAATTAATGGAAATAGGATTCCAACTCGTTTCACATCCCCCCTATTCTCCAGACTTGGCTCCCTCGGACTACTATTTGTTCCCCAATTTGAAGAAATGGCTGGCGGGACAAAGATTTTATTCAAACGAGGAGGTGATTGCAGACACTAATGGATATTTTGCAGACTTGGACAAATCCTACTATTCGGAAGGGATCAACAAACTGGAACATCGTTGGACGAAGTGTATAAGCCTAAAAGGAGACTATGTCGAAAAATAAAAAAGGTTTACCCCAAACACATAAGTAGTTTTTATTTTTGCACGGACTTTTCAAACCAGCCTCGTGTATATATATATATATATATATATATATATATATATATATATATATATATATTATATATAAATGTATATAAATCAATAAGTGGTACTAGTAGTATGGGAGGGGGAGAGGATGGCTTAACGAGTACGGGTGAGTACTTACGAGGATGTAAAGGAAGCAGTTTTACGATGGTTTCAAGTGGCCCGTACGCATCAAAACGTACCAATATCGGGAAATTTAATAAAGCAAAAGGCTCTACAATTTGCTAAAGAATTTAACTGCGTTAATTTTCAAGCTAGTGAAGGGTGGTTGAGTGCCTGGAAGACTCGCAATTCAATTGTTTTCAAGACGGTGTCTGGCGAGAGTGCAAGCGTTAGTCAGGAGGACTGTGACATTTGGACTGAAACTGTTTTAAAAAGTGCATTGAAAAAGTACGAGCCAAAAAACGTTTTCAATTGTGATGAAACCGGTTTGTTTTTTAAATGTTTGCCAAATAAAACTTTTGCTTTTAAAAGTGATAAATATTTTGGTGTTAAAACAAGTAAAGAAAGGGTGACACTTATGGTTGGAGCAAACATGGATGGCTCAGAAAAACTGAAATTACTGCTCATAGGTAAAAGCAAAAATCCCCGTTGTTTAAAAGGAGTTAAATCTCTGGAGTTAGATTACGCCAATAATAAAAAGGCATGGATGACTTCTGAGATTTTCGAAAGATAGATCAAAGAACTGGACACGAAAATGAAAAGCCAAAAGCGAAATTGTGATGTTTATAGAACATCCAGTTACTGTAAGTAAAAAATTAAGGAATATTGAATTGATCTTTTTTCCACCAAACATGACCTCCAAATTGCAACCTATGGACCAGGGTATTATAAAAAAACATAAAACATCATTACCGAAACAGAATTGTTCACAAAATTGTTAATGCGATTGATAACAACCTTCCAGTCCAAAAATTGATTACCCTTAAAGAGTGTATAACCGAAGTCGCTAAAGTATGGAGTGAAAATGTTTCTCAGAAAACTATCAAAAACTGCTTTTCTAAAGCAGGTTTTACTGAAGAAATTGACGAATGGGAAGAAGAAGACGAAATGGATCTCGCTACCTTAAAAAGGCAATGGGGTATTCTACAAAAAACTGCTACCGTCGACGCAGATTTTTTACTTGAAGATTTCTTAGAAATCGACAATGATGTTGGCATGACAGATCTCCCAACTGACCAAGATATAACATAATTGACGATATAAAAAGTATAGCAACTGAAACCCGGGAATGTCCTGCTAAATTTAGTGAAAATGAAATAAGAAATGCATTTGACATTGTGCGAACTACTCTCAGGGGCCAGGAAAGTGTACCTGATCAAATCTTTATGCATTTGAATAAGTGCGAGAATTTTGTTGACCAACAATTATTTTTCAAAAGTAATGTTCAAAAGAAAATAACTGATTATTTTTCCTAGTATGTATGTACGTAGTATGTACATATGTATTAACAGATTTTGTATTATTCTTTTTATTTCGTATGTAGTACATACATACATAAAGTCCGTACGTTATATCTTTATACGTGCGTCATAGTTTTCAGGCAATATCTCAGATGACTATTATATTTTTTGTCTCTTTTTACCAATACCTACGATTTATTGGTGAAGAGACAAATAATATAATAGTCGTCTGTCTGTCTCTTATTACTAAGAGAATTCTAACATTGCCTTGTATATTTATTATTGAAACAGCCTGCCTTATACATAGTAAGTTTGAGGAAGAGATAGGGGCTTCTTGTGCGTCCACGACGCGTTCATCTTATGTGGCCTCACTACCCATTCCCTCTTCAGCTTTAATAAGGGACTCTATAATATTTATGAGTAAGAAAAATATTCAACCACTTGCCTTTGAACGTCAGGAAAATTTTAAATAATAACCGATTTAGGCGGGAGGTTCGGAAGCTCTTAATTGGGAGGGCCTACTATTCAGTTAAGGAGTTTTTTGATGACACTCTTTGATTACCAAGTGTGTATATGGCGTGTAGGTGTATGTCTTTTTCTTTTTTTCTTTTATTTATTAAGCAAATGTGAACTTTTGTACATGTCACTGTTCATGAATAAATTTTAACCTTAGAAATAATGTATATACATATAATATAGATAGCTTTGTAGACAAAAGAACAATCTTTTTTTACAATAAAGCTTTATTTGATTGATTGATTGATATGTATGTATTCAGCCCTGTACATGCTATGTACTATTTAAACTTTCAAATATTTAATAAAATCTTTTCTAATAATTCAATTTTGCAATTTTTTTTGTTGCTTGTACCTTATAAAATACAAGTAAATGATTACCAATATAAAATACATACATAGCAATATATACGGATTTTTTCTTTATATAATGCAAAACTTTCTATAGTGAAATTTCGGCCAATATTTTGGTCTTTCACTATATAGAGTGTCGACTGTGTATGTATATATATGTATATATATATATATATATATATATATATATATATATATATATATATATATATAACATATATATATATATATATATATATATATATATATATATATATATATATATATATATATATAACATATATATATATATATATATATATATATATATATATATATATATATATATATATATATATATTATTAAACAAATAAAGCGATAAAATCGAAACAAGACATTTTAGCGTGTTTTTAAAAACAAGCCTAAATTATCTTTCTTTTTCTCTAGATCAGTAGTGTCTTCATATGACACTTCTTATGCAATATTTATAAAAAATATAGAAACACTGCTTATGGTCCCTACAATAAGCGTTCCACCATATCAACAGTCAAAAGTATCCAACCATAGAGAGGGCGACGACAGCGGACATATTCCAGACGATGCCGTAAGTATAGTCTATAAAATCCTGATTTTTGCCGTTTTAAGTGGGCAATATAAAAATTCTGACCTTTTGTTTATGATAGGTTGCAGAGATGGACTTAAGAATTTTATTCATTAATGCAAATAAATAAAATTATAAGTGTTTTTGGAGGTGTTTATTTATAGATGCATGTAAAAACAAATGGATAAGAAGTACAAATATATAGTTTGAATGAATGGGGTTTACAAGAGGGGACATATTGTATAAATAAAAATATATTTTAACTTAAGCCTAATTCGGTTTCACTATCACTGTCATCAGCTGAGGTAATTATCAGTGGTTTTATATTATTAACATAAATATATGAATCTTCAACTTTAACAACGTGCTGAATGGAATTCTTCCAGCTTTCACAAGGTACATCCTTTATAACTTTTTTTACTAATTCAACCACTGACACGCTTAAAGTAGGAGAAACATTTTGTGCCCTTATTTTTGATTTAACTTCGTGCCAAATATGTTCAATTGGATTAAACACGCAATAATACAGAGAAAGCCGCAAAACAGTGTGTCTCATTTTCTCAGCCATACTACCACACACATATTTCTTTTTCAATTTATAGTCTTTCAAAAATTCCAAAAGATCACTTTTTTTATAAGTAAAGTCAAAATAAATGTCATTTTCTAACATATATTCCTGTATTTCCGATTTGGTGTTGGCTTCATTAGAAACCTTATTTAGTAGGCGACTATGGTAACTTGCATTGTCCATAACTATAACACTCTGTGCGGGAACATTTGGCGAAACGGAATTTTGAAACCAATTTTCCAAAAATTCTGCGGTCGTCTCTTCGTCATAGTCCAAACTAGAATCTTTTATGTTTTTTTGCAGATAATAGTAGACAATTTGAAACCCAACCCTCACTTGCACCTGCAATCATATTGAATCTATTTTTACCTATATATTTACTACCTGGCAACCCGGTTTGGAGCCCTTTAAGTATTTGATAATATAGGCCTAATGACCACAGGTCCCCATTAAGATTCGAAAGATACTTATTATTTTTACGAGGGTTGTGTAAGAAATAAGGTTCCCAACGCTGTAAACTCGCCGCGCGAGATGCTAGGCGAAATCCGGCAACACCGCTGTGTGCGCTGATTCCCCCACTCTAGATCCCGCCTTGGTAGAACTCGCTGCGACGTTCAGTGCCGGCCTGACAGCCATCCGCGATGGAACCCCCGATCGTCGTCACCGCCAGGTGCAAAGTTCGTGCGGTAATCCGATTTTTGCACGCTAAAAAGTTACCACCGGTTGATATTCATAGGCAGTTTGTGTGAAGTTTATAGGGAAGCTTGTATCAGCGTTCAACACGTCCGCGAATGGTGTAGGGAGTTCTCCGAAGGACGCACAGACATCCACGATGAGCAAAAGAAGCGGAAGGCCATCGATCTCCGATGAAGTTGTGTCGAAGTTTGAGCGAATTCTGGTCGAGGATAGGAGGATAACGATTGGCTGCCCGGGTTCCTGAGGTTTGTGAAAAAACAATCCACACGATTTTGACTGAAAGGTTACGTTATCACAAGGTGTGTGCGCGGTGGGTCCCGCCCATGCTTTCAGAAACCCACAAAGCCGATCGCGTCAAATGTGCCCAGGAGTTTCTTCGAGAATGCGCCGAGAATACCGAAGATTTCTTAGACTCCATTGTTACCGGGGATGAAACGTGGTGTCATTACGTCACCCCGGAAACAAAACAACAATCGCGACAATGGCGCCATACCGGATCGCCTAAACCGAAGAAGTTCAAGCAGACTCTGTCCGCAGGGAAAGTGATGGTTACGGTCTTTTGGGACCGTAAGGGTGTCCTGCTTGTTGAGTTTATGCCTCGAGGGATCACAATAAATTCGGAAAATTATTGTGAGACCTTGAAAAAACTCACAAGAGCCATCCAAAATCGCCGGAGAGGAAGACTGACAAAAGGCGTTAGACTGCACCACGACAATGCGCGCCCGCACATCTCTCGCCAAACCAAGGATTTAATCGACAATTTTGGCTGGTATCTCGCTGAACATGCTCCCTACAGCCCTGATCTTGCACCGAGTGACTTCCACTTGTTTCCAAAATTAAAGCAACACTTGGGTGGACAACGTTTCGAGACTGATGAAGAAGTGCAGGAAGCGGTCACCAAATTCCTCCACGGACTGGCGGCGGACTTCTTTGAAGCGGGATTCCAAAAGTGGATTAGTCGTCAACAAAAATGCGTGGAAAAATCTGAAGATTATGTTGAAAAATAGCTAAGAAATTAAGCTTTCCAATGATGTATTTTTCAGTTCAAATAAAAAATGCCTTACACCTGAAAAAAATGTAGGAACCTTATTTTTTACAAAACCCTCGTATTTTTAGTTTTACTTACTACATAACGGTTCTATTTTAATTATGTGGCGTCCTTGGGAAAATTGCAATAGTGGCTATCGCAAGAGAAAACATTTATCACTTAACGCTAAATAAATAGTGAAAAATGTTTACGACAGTTTGGCAAAAAGAAATTTGAATAAACAAAGCGCTTTGCAAGAAACCCGTGAACTAACAAAAATCCCAATTTCTACGATTAAGGGTATTGTAGGAAAACCATCATTCAGGAACAGGAAAAAACGGAAAGATTTTCAAATGCATCATGTAAACGATTGTGAAAAAGACGTCATCAGGAGAAAAATATATTCTATGTGTGAAGAGCAGTTGGTGCCGACACTAGACAAAATAAAATTAAGGCTGGTGCAGGACGGGACCAATATACATTGTGGCCGGTCAACCCTTCACAGAATTCCCTTAAAAATGGGATTCACGTTCCGAAAAATCAGCAAAAGGCAAGTAGTGATGGAGACACAAAGATAACAAATCTTGCGACATACTTATTTACAAGAAATTAAAAAGTATCGATCAGAGAATTGGCCAATAATTTACCTTGACGATCAAATGCAAGTTTTCTTATACCAGATAAATTAATTATCAAAGGTGATATCGTGATAATTTCACTTTATGGAGAATATTCCAGAATTTTTTCGAAATTTTTTGGTCAGTCCTCTTAGAAATAGAGTGGAGGGACACTAATTTTTGGCCATTTTTTAAAAATAATACAAAGAAAAGTGAACGCAAGTATTACACATATATATTTTTGCACTCATGTTTTCACAAGCTTTCATTTGACACCCTACCCGATGCACCTCGCAAAAATTTCTTGTTACTTCTGATTTCACCCCCCCAAAAGTAACCCTTAAGTCGAAATCTAACTTTGAAAACTATGCGGCTCGGTTAGGGCCATCAATTTCTATATTTGTACCAAATTTCAACTTTATATATCAAATAAAGGGTGTCACAAAATGACCTTTTAAATTGCAGTTTAGTAATGGAACATTACACGATGGAGCAAGGCATAGAAATTGTGGAAATTCGCTACAAAAATGGCGAAAATTTTACAGAGACGGTTCGAAAAGTCTTTTGGTCATCATAACGCACCATCTCGCAACACTGTGGTGCAGTTAATCAAAAAATTTGAGGTTAGGGTTCGATACCCATGACACTGTGCAAAAAGGGTGGGTTGACGGCAGTACAGAATGTCAGACTAACGCACCTTCAAATAAAGGTAAACGAATAACCATTTTGCATGCTGGATCTGAAAAGGGCTGGGTTTCAAATTGTCGACTATTATCTGCAAAAAACATAAAAGATTCTAGTTTGGACTATCACGAAGACACGACCGCAGAACTTTTTGGAAATTGGTTTCAAAATTCCCTTTTGCCAAATGTCCCGAACAGAGTGTTATACGAGGCTGGTTTGAAAAGTCCGTGCAAAGTCTGAGAGATGGCACCACCGGCGCGTATCGAGGTCATGTTTAGTTAGTAGCATCTCTTGAATGAACGCACACCAAGTTTCAGCCATGTTGGTCTATTTCTTTGTGTTTGGCATTCATGTGAATCAAGGAAGTCGAGTGATTTTCAAGAAATGGACGAAAAAGAATTTCGTGTGGTGATTAAACATTACTTTATGAAAGGCAAAACGTCTCAGGAGACTAAAGAGAAGCTTGATAAACATTATGGTGACTCTGCACCTTCGATTAGAACAGTTTATAAGTGGTTTCAAAATTTTCGGACTGGCCATATGGGCACAAGTGACACTGAACGTTCTGGACGGCCTGTGGAGGTTACGACTCCAGAAATCATTGATCAAATCCATGATATGGTGATGGATGACAGAAGAGTTAAGGTGCGTGAGATTGCTAGTGCTGTGGGCATCTCGACTGAACGGGTACATAATATTTTGCATAAACATTTGGACATGAGAAAGCTATCCGCAAGATGGTGCCGCGATTGCTCACGCTTGACCAAAAACGGAATCGTGTGAAGTGTTGCAAGGATGGTTTGCATCTGTTCCAGAAGAATCCGGAGGACTTTAAGCGTTGTTTCGTCACTGTGGATGAAACATGGATACTTTACTATACTCCTGAGACCAAACAACAATCTAAACAATGGGTTACCAAGGGGGAATCTGCACCAAAAAAGGCGAAGACCGTTCCTTCGGCCGGAAAGGTTATGGCGACTGTCTTTTGGGATTCGCAAGGGATAATCCTCATCGACTATCTGGAAAAGGGCAAAACTATTGCTGCAAGAAAAACGCCCGCGATTGGCCCACAAGAAAGTCCTTTTTCATCACGACAACGCACCAGCACACACCTCAGCAGTTGTGGTCGCAAAATTAATGGAAATAGGATTCCAACTCGTTTCACATCCCCCCTATTCTCCAGACTTGGCTCCCTCGGACTACTATTTGTTCTCCAATTTGAAGAAACGGCTGGCGGGACAAAGATTTTATTCAAACGAGGAGGTGATTGCAGACACTAATGGATATTTTGCAGACTTGGACAGATCCTATTATTCGGAAGGGATCAATAAACTAGAACATCGTTGGACGAAGTGTATAAGCCTAAAAGGAGACTATGTCGAAAAATAAAAAAGGTTTACCCCAAACACATAAGTAGTTTTTATTTTTGCACGGACTTTTCAAACCAGCCTCGTACTTATGGACAATGCAAGTTACCATAGTGGCCTACTAAATAAGGTTCCTAATGCAGCCAACACCAAATCG
This sequence comes from Pachyrhynchus sulphureomaculatus, assembly GCA_019049505.1. NCBI lineage: Eukaryota > Metazoa > Arthropoda > Insecta > Coleoptera > Curculionidae > Pachyrhynchus > Pachyrhynchus sulphureomaculatus. The sequence goes on from JAHKBH010002267.1 coordinate 10,842, forward strand.
GAAATACGTTAGAAAATGACATTTATTTTGACTTTAGTTATAAAAAAGTGATCTGGAAGTTTTGAAAGAACTTAAATTGAAAAAGAAATATGTTTGTGATAGTATAGCTGAGAAAATGAGACACACTGTTTTGCGACTTTCTCCGTATTATTGTGTGTGTTTAATCCAATTGAACATATTTGGCATCAAGTTAAATCAAAAATAAGGGCACAAAATGTTTCTCCTACTTTAAGCGGGTCAGTGGTTGAACTAGCAAACAAAGTTATAAATGATATACCTTGTGAAAGCTGGAAAGAATTCCATTCAGCGCGTTGTTAAAGTTGAAGATTCATATATTTATGTAAATAATATAAAACCACTGATAATTATCTCAGCTGGGGACAGTGATAGTGAAACCAAATTAGGCTTAAGTTAAAATATATTTTTATTTATACAATATGTCCCCTCTCTCGTAAACCCCATTCATTCAAACTGTATATTTGTACTTCTTATCCATTTGTTTTTACATGCATCTATAAATAAACATCTCCAAAAACACTTATAATTTTATTTATTTGCATTAATAAATAAAATTCTTAAGTCCATCTCTGCAACCTATCATAAACAAAAGGTCAGAATTTTTATATTGCCCACTTAAAACGGCAAAAATCCGGATCTTGTATTTTGGGACCGGCTATAATTGATTAATTTAGTCTTATCGCCTTTTTTAAAAAGTAAGATTGTTGAAGCTATATTCCAATTTTCTGGTATCTTCTCTTCTTGTAGACTTTTATTGAATAAGAGTTTCAGCACCTGTACCACCAAGTCTCCTCCCTCTTTCATTAATTCTCCGCCAGGTCCTGGTGTTTTATTGTTTTTCATAGTTTTTAGTCATGTTAATATTTCGTCATCTGTTATATCTGGTATTTCTTCTGAGTTAACATTGATTACACAGGGGAACAGCTGTTTTGGTGTCGAGGTTTTTTGAGCTGATTCTATATCAATTTGATGTCCTGAATTCAAATAACGTATTCATTTGTACCTAGGAGCTCAAATTTTTAAGATATACAATTTTAGAGAAATATAAGTTACATTATTGTAACTCAAATCCGTAAGTGTAGTAAACAAAAGTAGATACGAAATTTTTATTTTAGTTATACAAAATACAATATTATGTCGTACTTACAAACAAAAAAAAAAACATTGAAGAAATGAAATAGTCACTCAACACTTGGAAAGCTTCTTTTCCGCGACATTCTTGCATGTTTTTTTAAACAGTCCCTTTTTAAACTCCAGCAGTAATCTGCCATCATGTGCATGTCCCATCTTCCTTGGTAGCGGTCCTCCATAACTTTAATATCTTGGTGAAATCTTTCACCTTGTTCCTCACTCATGTCTCCTAAATTTTCTGGAAAACGGTCTAAGTGGCTGTGTAAATAGTGTATTTTAATACTCATATTGCACCCTAAGGATTTGAAACTATTAAGCATCTTGTTAACCATTTCAACATAGTTTTGAGCTTTATGTTTGCCTAGAAAATTTTCTACAACTGCAACAAATGATGTCCAAGCTTCTCGTTCAACTTGATTCATTCGCTTTGAACTGTCAATAAATAGGCGCCAATCATCTGGAATATATTCAGAAAGTCCCATTTCTTTCATGAGTCCCCTAACTTCGTGACAAAATACAAGATTGTCTTCTTGAGAAAATAATAGTAGCAGATCTTTTTCTCTTGTACGGTAAAAGGTAATTTTGGTTCCTTGTTCCAGTAAATTTTTTGTCGTTCAACCTAGAAGCCAGTACTTCAGAAGCTTTTTTCGATAAATTGAGATCCCTGGTGAGATCATTTAATTCATTTTGATTGAAGCGTTGAGGAACTAATGACGTCTCCTCATAGTCACTGTTAGTTTCATTAGCATCAGAACTTTTATTAGCATCAGAAGAGCGATCAGAGGGAAAATATTCGTCATCAGAGATATGTGGTAGCTGATGAAATGTTGGAATCGGTATTTCATCTGAGTGCGGGATAGGGCGTATTGCCGAGTCTAAATTGGGATAAGTCCACTTACTGCGGTTATTTCGATTGATTCCATTAGTATTTACTAAACAGAAATAACAATCATTGAAGTGGGTTTTTTGGTTCTCTCCAAACCATTGGTACGCCGAATTTTAGACATTTTCTTTTCCCGGTAGTCCACTGCCGTAAATGCTCTGTACAAGTTTTACATACGAGATGCGGGGCCCACGTTTTGTCCTGATCACCAAGCTTAACTCCAAAGTATCCAAGATACGCTCGCTTTACAAAGTCAGTAATAGTTTGTCTGTTTTGTTGAAACATGTATTCTCCGCATATATAGCAAAACACATCAGGTTGATTTACACAACTTCTTCTTGAACTGGAACCTGAACTCATTTTAATTCTGTTCAATAACACAAAAACACTCTTTTCTTAACATAAAATAACACGCCGAATTCGATCTACTCTCATTAGTAAGAACGCACAAACTGACGAGACTTACCCGAGTTAGGTGATTAAAAGGGTCAGTTCAGGTACCTGATAGGCAATGGTTCCACTATTTATAGATTTACCTGGAATTTACTCAATTACAGACTGACAATAAAACCATTGTACCTACATTAATGAATATATAATAATTTTAGAACTCTCATAAATGAATATACTGAATAAAAACCACATTGGTAGATAAGTTGATGTATCTAAAAAAGTAGAGCTGATAGAGAAAAACGAATTGCATGTATAGATTTAGCGTCCCAAATATAGTTAAAATCAGCTCTAAAATCCCAGGCACCAAAACAAAAATATTTTTTTTGTTGCCCTGTGTTATCTTTCTGTTTCGACGTGTGTTGAGATCATTTAATGGGCAGTTTTTTTTTGTTTATACAAGTTTGATAGTATGTTTGAATCATGTGTGTTATTTTTTCTTAATCTTTCACACCTTCTCCATTTTCATCTGTTAAGTTGTGTATTGTTGGTTTTCCTAGACTTTGTCGGAGTGCTTTCATGTTTTTGTTCTGTTCTATAATTTTTTTCTATCTTTGTCTCTAACTATTGTGTTTTATCTTCTTCAGTGCAATCCTAGCTGGAAATAAACGAAGAAGAAAATAAAGATTATACGATAGAAGCGGAGAATGATAGAGAAAAGGGCTGGTTCTATTAGTTTTGATGACCTTTTAATCATTAAAGATTATTATAAGAAGTGTTATATGGTCCCTGGCCAAATTATTAGACGCACTGTATTTTTTTTAGTAATTTTATGTTTCTTAAGAGTTTTTATGCAATAATGGTATATTTAAACTACAATATTATTGATTTTTATTTAAAAGAATTGTTGTAGACTACATATTTGTATTTATTTTTAACATATGGCAACACTGTGTTGACAAAGTGATACATGAACGTAAATAAGTACAAACCTGTATCAGTCGCGATCGGAATCGAGTCAGGTACGGACGTGTTTCTGTGGCTTTATGGACTGTGACAGTTTTATACTACTCAGTTATTAGTTTATTTTGTATGCAGTGTTTTAAAAAAGTAATTGGACTATTTTCATTATGGGTAGAAAAGGCGATCTTTCACCACGTAAAAAAGCTGAAGTGAAGGCCCTTGTGATTGCGAAAACATTTACAAACCGAGAAATATCACGAAGATTGGAGCACTGTTCGAAGAAAATTGAAAGAATTAGATTTTAAGGCCTGTCGCCTCGCCAGAAAGCCCAAGTTAACAGCTGCAATGAAAGCAAAGCGCCTGAAGTGGGCCAAACAATGGCAAGACAAAGATGTGGACCTCTGGAGATCGGTAAGATACAGCAGTTTTAATCAATAATTGATACATTATTATCATTTTCAGTTAAATAAAGCAAATAAACATGGAAGTTTATATATTTTTCCTATTTTTGACAGGTCTGCTTCAGTGACGAAAGCACATTCGAAATTTTGCAGAATAAAGCTCAGTATGTGCGTCGTCGTCATGGAGAAAAGTTTCATCCTGATTGTGTCGTCCCGACGGTTAAACATCCCACCAAAGTGATGATTTGGTCAGTCATCAGCGGCAAGGGCACTGGACGTTTGTACGTCGTCAAAGGAATAATGAGGCAAGATCAGTACAAAGAAGTATTACAAAATCGGTTGATTCCGCAGCTCAGAGAATGGTTTCCAAATGGGGAACCATTCACTTTCATGCAAGATGGAGCTCCCTGCCACACTGCTCGGTCTGTTAAAGATTTTTTGGCAGAAAAAAATATCCCTCTGTTGGATTGGCCCTGATATGAACCCCATTGAAAATGTGTGGGAGCTGATGAAAAGAGAAGTGGCTAAAGATGTGATTACCAACAAAACCCAGCTCCTAGAAAAGATTATTCATGTGTGGAATCATCATCCTCAAATGCAGGAGACAGTACAATCTTGCATTGATAGCATGCCGCGCAGAATTAAAGCTTTGATAGCGGCTAAAGGTGGCTCAACTAAATATTGACTTTTACTAACATTAATTTCACTTTTCTTTAAAACTTAATAAACTTATGCTTTTTTAAATTAATGCTGTTTTATTTATGTCAAATAAATAGGTAATTGATTGGATAATATAAAATAAAAAAACAAATCAATTTAAAATAATAAAACGGTACAATATCACTCGGTAATTAATATTTTACATGAAATCTTGCAGTGCGTCTAATAATTTGGCCAGGGACTGTATGTCGCATCGTTGCGTTACACCGAAAGCTAATTTTTTTCTTTTCAATTTAGGGAGATCACAACAACACTGCGGATTTGGGCGATGAATATTTCGACAACAATTTGGACGATAACATCGCCGGCCCTTCGAATGCTAACATGGCCGGCCCGTCCAATTTAGACATTGCCGGCCCGTCCAATCTAGACATTGCCGGCCCGTCCAATCTAGACATTGCCGGCCCGTCCAAGTCAAGCTCTGACAAACGGATGAGTTTAATTCCAGCTCCCGAAAAGGTAAGGTAATAATTGTTCATATATTAGTCCGTTAAATGCATATCAGGTTTTATTGTCTGAGAATTATTGATCAAAACATAGCCGAGATGAACGATTGTCGTACAGACGTACGCATTGTTCAAAACGCCGGGAATGATTACTTTGCTCATTAAAAGCTGCCGAAAATGAAGCATCATTTGAAAGTTGTGGTTACGAAGAAATTTCCGAGTTAGGACCGCGCGATAAGCAGGAGTTTCGTCTGACTGAGCACCTGCATCGTCTTTTCCAGTAATTTTTCCTGTCCTCGAAATATGTTCTTAGGATGCAACCGTCACCGTAGCGCCGGTTGGCACACCATGAGTCAAGATTACGGCTTCACCGTCCCAAAAGATGACTACCATAATTTTTTCAGCACTGGCGGTCACTTCAAATTGTTTGCTATTGCTATTTTGTTCAAGATGGCAAGAAGGCATTCATGTCTTATCCGATCAAAAGATAGCACCATTCATGCTGTCACCACGTGTCAACGTCCTTACGAGTTGCCATCTGCGTAGCCTTCCGTGTTCGTTAATCAGCATTCGGAGCACCAACTTTGAAGAAACTCTTCGCATTCTCAAGTGTCGACGCAGTTTGATGTACACATCATCAATCATCATCATCATCAATCAGCCCTTTGCGTCCACTGCTGAACGTAGGCCTACCCCATATCTCGGTACACTCTCTTCTCTCCTGGGCTCTCCGCATCCAGTTACAAGACACTCTCTTAATATCATCGGTTTAGCGTGTAGAAGGTTTACCCCTACTACGCCTGTCGCTCCTAGGTCTCCACTCAAGCAGCCTCTTAGTCCATTTCCCATCCTATATTCGGGTTATATGTCTCGCCCAGTTCCTTTTAAGTTTCGCGATGTATGCCATTACATTAGTAACGTCGGTTCTTTGACGGATAACTTCGTTTCTAGTACAATCCCACAGTGATACTCCAATCATTGATCTTTCCATCTTGCGCTGTGTTATGCTAAGCTTTTTAGCGGGTTGCGATAGTTAAGGTTACAGTTTCCACCTCATAAGTCGTCACTGGAAGCACACACTGATCAAGGACCTTCCTTTTTAGGCAGATAGAAAGATCACTCCTCAAGACATCTTTAAGTCTTCCGTAGGCTGCCCAAGCGAGCGTTATTCTTCTCTTCAATTTGCACGTTTGGTTGTCCCTTGTGATGCGAATCTCATGACCAAGATAGGTCTATTTGTCCACTAGTTCTACCTCTTTACTGCCGACATTAATCTGTTCGCTTGTAACCAAGTTCGTCATATATTGTGTTTTAGAAGCATTCATTTCCAACCACACGTCTGCACATACTTCTCGAAGTTCTTGAAGCCTTACTGCAAGCTCTCCAACACTGTCAGGTATTAGGACTATAACATCTGCAAAACGCAGATTTGTCAGACTTTGCCCATCTATGTTAAGGCCTTTTTTCCTTCCCAGTTGAGTTTTTTGAAAGCATATTCTAAAACTGTGGCGAATAGTTTAGGCTACATCGTGTCGCCTTGACTTACTCCCCTACCAATTGGTATGGATTTGGTGTCTTCGTGGAGTTTCACCGTCATATAGTCATTTTTTGTAGATGTTGTAAATCAACTTTGTATAACGATAGTCAACACGGCACTCTTGTAACGCTTCTAATACTGAGTCTAGCTCGACCCTGTCAAAAGCTTTATGGAAATCTATGAAGACCAAGGCAAGTGGTCCGTTATATTCAATGCTTCTCTCAATTAATGTCTTAGTAGTTTGTAGATGATGATTGATTCCGAATCGGGCCCGGAAGCCAGCCTGCTCCCTTGGTTGGTAGAAGTCCAACTTATTTTCAAGTTTTGTTGTTATTATCTTAGTGAACAATTTGTGGAGATGGCTCAGAAGGCTTATGGGCCGATAGTTTTCTAGTTCCGCTGCATCTCCCTTTTTTGTGAAGTAGTATGACGTCAGAATTATGCCACTTATCTGGTATCGTGCTATTAAACAGGCAAAGGTTGAACAGGAATCTTATTTTTCCTGGAACACAAGGTCCACCGATTTTGATGGCGGCCGCAACTACGTGATTGTTCCGAGGGGCTTTGTTATTCTTTGTTTTCCTTAAGGCCAACACCATCTCGTCCAAAGTGATATCTGGTAGTGATTCCGATCCCTGGTTTATAATACCTTTCTTATTTGAAATATATCGGGTTCTGAGTTTGGATCTAGGTTAGTATATCTGGCTTTTGTAGAGAGTGAGTCAACGACATTGTAAAGGTCATTATCTCATTTCTTTCGGGAGTGACGAAAAAATGTTAAATAATAGTTTTAAGGAATGTTAAGGGCACAGTTATTTTTGAGTATACAGGGTACTTAAAAAAAGTGTGGCCGATATAACATGTTTTTTTAAATGGAACATCCTATTTTCTAATTTATTTTTAAATTCTGCGTAAAATTTTATAACGTTTTTATTAATAATATTATATACCTATTTTTTTCTAATATTTCAATTTTTTTTTTAAAATACTAGTTTTCAGTTTTGTAAAAAATTGCCAGTAGTGCCATTGTTTCTGAAGGTGGAATACTCATAATTGGTACGAGCGTTCTGTAGAGATGAAAAAAAAGATATATGTAAAGAGGCGGGAAAAAATTGTCTTTTTGTCAATAAGGCTTTACGGAGTGAAATACCCTAATAGATGTATACCGTCTAGGAAATCTTTTCGGTGCTTAATGGAACGGTTTGATGGTAGTGGTAGCTGACTTGTCTGACACATCCCAATCTACGACTAATCGCACCGCGAGAAAATACAAGTATCATTCCTTTCATATGGAACTACACCAAGAACTTCAAGACTGTGATTTTAAACGACGAGTAAACTTTTGTACCACCATGAATGGAGCAATAGAGGCCGATCCAAATTTTTTATCCAAAATAATGTTTTTCTGATGAAGCTACTTTTGTTAGCAGTTACCAGTCATAATATGCATTATTATTCAACAGTTAATGCATTTTGGGCCCGGGAAGTTCAAAACCAAAACCATTGGTCGCTTAATGTATGGTGTGGAATATTAAATTTTCGAATTATTGGTCCATATTTTTTCCCGCGAACCGCTTAACGGGCCTAGATATCTAAATTTTTTGCAAAACCAATTTCTCCAGCTTCTTGAAGAAGTTGATAACTTTGAAAGGGAACAAATGTGGATTCAACAAGACGGGAGCTCCTGCTAATTACCACCGGGAAGTTCGGGAATTTTTAAACGATCTTTACCCACAAAAATGGATCGGTAGGGATGGATTAATTCAGTGGCCTCCTCGATCATGTGACTTAACACTTTTAGACTTCTTTTTGTGGGGCTACATTAAAGATCGTGTTTATGTGAATCCCCCTACAACACCAGTTAGATATGGAAAATAGGATACGGAATGCGTCCAGGACAATAACGCCCTTTATGCTAAGGAAAGTGAAGGAAAATATAGTAAAACGACTAAATACGAGGCTGGTTTAAAAAGTCCGTGCAAAGTCCGAGAGATGGCACCACCGGCGCGTATCGAGGTCATGTTTAGTTAGTAGCATCTCTTGAATGAACGCACACCAAGTTTCAGCCATATTGGTCTATTTCTTTGTGTTTTGGCATTCGTGTGAATCAAGGAAGTCGAGTGATTTTCAAGAAATGGACGAAAAAGAATTTCGTGTGGTGATTAAATTTACTTTTATGAAAGGCAAATCGCCTCAGAGGAGACTAAAGAGAAGCTTGGTAAACATTATGGTGACTCTGCACCTTTGATTAGAACAGTTTATAAGTGGTTTCAAAATTTTCGGAGTGGCCATATGGGCACAAGTGACGCTGAACGTTCTGGACGGCCTGTGGAGGTTACGACTCCAGAAATCATTGATCAAATCCATGGTATGGTGATGGATGACAGAAGAGTTAAGGTGCGTGAGATTGCTAGTGCTGTGGGCATCTCGACTGAACGGGTACATAATATTTTGCATAAACATTTGGACATGAGAAAGCTATCCGCAAGATGGGTGCCGCGATTGCTCACGCTTGACCAAAAACGGAATATCGTGTGAAGTGTTGCAAGGATGGTTTGCAGTTGTTCTAGAAGAATCCGGAGGACTTTAAGCGTCGTTTCGTCACTGTGGATGAAACATGGATACATTACTACTATTACTCCTGAGACCAAACAACAATCTAAACAATGGGTTACCAGTGCACCAAAAAAGGCGAAGACCGTTCCTTCGGCCGGAAAGGTTATGGCGACTGTCTTTTGGGATTCGCAAGGGATAATCCTCATCGACTATCTGGAAAGGGTAAAACTTTTTACAGGTGAATATTATTTCATCGTTATTGGACCGTTTGAAAACCGAGCTGCAAGAAAAACGCCCGCGATTGGCCCACAAGAAAGTCCTTTTCCATCACGACAACGCACCAGCACACACCTCAGCAGTTGTGGTCGCAAAATTAATGGAAATAGGATTCCAACTCGTTTCACATCCCCCCTATTCTCCAGACTTGGCTCCCTCGGACTACTATTTGTTCCCCAATTTGAAGAAATGGCTGGCGGGACAAAGATTTTATTCAAACGAGGAGGTGATTGCAGACACTAATGGATATTTGGCAGACTTGGACAAATCCTATTATTCGGAAGGGATCAACAAACTAGAACATCGTTGGACGAAGTGTATAAGCCTAAAAGGAGACTATGTCGAAAAATAAAAAAGGTTTACCCCAAACACAAAAGTAGTTTTTATTTTTGCACGGACTTTTCAAACCAGCCTCGTATGTGTATTCAAGTAGACGGGCATATTTTTGAACATTTATTACATCCCAATAATTAATCTTTAGATAAGCTAAACTATATTAAAATTATTATTAACTATTTGTTTTTATGTTTTCACAATAGCGTAAGTGTATTAAAAACAAGGATAAAAATTGAAAAAATATGACATACTTAATAAAAGGGTTTTGTAAAATCTATCAGAAAAAATAATAATATTACAGGGTGTGCCATTTAAAAAAATTGAGATTTTTCAAAATTTAAAATAGTCCAAATGTATAAATTTATACACCCCTGTAGCATCTAACTCAAATTTTCTTTACATATATCTTTTTTTTTCATCTCTATTAGAAACGCTCCTACCAATTATGAGTATTCCACCTTTAGAAACAATGGCGCTACTGGCAATTTTTTACAAAACTGAAAACTAGTATTTTTTTTGAAAAAATTGAAATATTAGAAAAACTATTAGGTTTAGGTATAACATTATTAATAAAAAAAAGTTATACAATTTTACGCAGAATTTAAAAATAAAAAATAAATTAGAAAATAGGATGTTCCATTTAAAAAAAAAAAAAACATGTTATATTGGCTACACTTTTTTTGATGTACCCTGTATACTCTCAAAATAATTTTAAACTATGCACCTTAACATTCCCTAAAACTATTGTATTTAACATTTTTTCGTCATTCCCGAAACAAATGAGATAATTGAGTTTTACTCTATCGTTAACTCACCCTGTACAATAGCTGTGATAAAGTTCTTCAACCATCTCATAGTATTTCCTGTCTGTTTGTCACTGGGATTTCCCTCCTTATTCCTGATTTCAGTCATTTGTCCTCTTCCATTCCTCAGTTTTCTGCGTGGCACTTTTAAGCTGTTGTGGTCTTTCTATGGTCTGCTGTATTTCACTCTTGTTATATGTCCTTATGTCGCGCCTTGTCGCGCGTTTGTTACTTTTCTCGTAGCTCTTCCTTTGAGGCCGATTCGTCACTTCTCAAATCTTCTTCTTTATATTAGCGGTTTGTAACCTGGCTGAAGCGCTTTTCTTCTGTTTTCGTCCTGGGCAGTACGTGATTTGACTTTCTACATCAGAGTGTTTTGTTTATTTTATCATTTACGTTAACCTCTGAACTCTTTAATTGTTATTTATATACCGTTGAAATCCTTCGACATCTTGTGGACTTGCTCCATGATTTATTTGAGGTCTTTTTAACTATTTTATATCGTTCTTTGCCAATATTATTTTTTTAGCACGCACCCCCCCCCCATCCTATGGTCCGCTTGCAGTCGCGAACTTATTCAGCACCGTCACATCTTTAACTTATGTGCTTTCTTATCCGTCTATTATGTAATCTGTAATTTCATTTTTGGTGTGTCTATCTAGACTTTTCCATGTCCATCTTCTATTGGGTTTTTTATGAATGGTGTACACAGATCCTATGAAATTGTAAACTTCCTGACAATAATCGCTCACACCTGATCGCCATGCTCCGTCATCATAACACGTTGTTCTACTCGCGAACTGATGTTGTTAATACGTGGCCAGAAAGCTCGTTGGGTTCGTTGTTTATACAACGTTCGGCCAGTTCTATTTAACTGATCGCACCCACGAACGCACATTTTTTACCATCGAACTAACACCATTTGAGGATCTTAAATTATTTGAAATTACCTCATATTTATTTAATTTTCTTCCCAGTACCTTGCTATCCAATTTGCCTTATGCCAAAAAAGCCAAAAAAAAACTTATGGACATGAAAAAACTTAAAGTAAGGCTGTGTTTGGAGTAACATTACCTCAAACTTTCAAAAGATGTCCATAAGTCTGGGAAACGTATTTGACTTTTTTACTCACCAACACCAAATTTGCTAAGTCATAATAGTGAGATTAAACTATGTTGGGAATTGTGGCATAGAATGTGAGGCGGCTCCATCAGCTTTCCGAGTCAAGTTTAACCAGTTGAGAGCGGACTCTGTCCTTATATTTAAATTACTTTCACATTTTATAGATTCTCCATACTTTCGTATACGTTTCAACAGACTCTTGTCAGTGATACATTTTTAATTTTATCTTAGGATTATACTAATGGTTACAGTATGATCAGCTTCAAAGGGCATGTTCGGCAATGCGGAATTTTTCTCGAGATATATTCTCAAATTGTCTGATGACTTATAGACTAATGCAAAGTGAGGCCTATCCTTATTAAATTACCTTATTGAGTATCCTGCTATATTCGGATTATTGGCTATGGAGACATACTTGGTCTTATTTTCTTCGCGTGTAAAAAAAAAGAAGAATTCTGAATACTTAACCTGAAACTTATGTCTATTTTACAAGTTATTGTTTACTAAGTCATCGTCATAAATCATTAACTCTAGTTATATTTCTAAGACCGATTCCTTTTATTATTGAAAATTTACTCTCTTGAGAACAAGAAAAAAAGTGACCAAACGATCGATGCATACTAAAAAATGCAATGCGGCACCTAATAAGTCGTTGTTTGCGATGAAATGAATCATTTAGGAATATATCTGTTACTGTGTCTTTCCTTTAGATATCAAATTCTAACCTATTATTTATTTTTAATAAATTAAAAATTTTTATCTAGAAAAAGGCAGTTTTTGTCCGTTGCTTTTCAATTTCGTAAGTGAATTCAATGGGAATCATATTATCGGCTTATTTAATTTGGAAACAAAATTATCTTATATTTGCTTTCGTCCTATGCACTTGTCTTTCGATACCCTATAATCACTGAGCACCAGGTTTAGATGCGTATATGTCCGGCCCATTCTATCAGAAGAGGATAGACGGGCTCATTTCCTGCGCGAGCAATTTTTTGAGGATCTGCCGAATAGATAATAGTTGCTCTTGGGGGGCAAATCTGGAGATATTACGGGTGGATGAGGAAGCAATTCGAATATTTCAATTCATGCAATTTTGCCATCGTAACCATTGACTTGTGACACGGTGCATTGTCTTGGAAGAAAGAGCACATTTTTTTTCTTGTTCATTAGGGGGCCGTTTCTTTGCGATTATTGCCTGCAAACGCACCAATAACTTCGCTATTGATTGTTTTTTTTTTTCCCTTCATTTCATTATTTCATGCGGCATCCCAAAATATAGAGGCCATAAAAACCTTCCAGCCGACAGCGGTGTCTTTGCCGTCGCTTCGGGCGGCTTTTTCACCGGCCGCTGCTCCACTCAGCAATAACTGCCGATTTTATTCCGGTGTGTAGTGGTGGAATCCATGTTTCATCTATTGTCACAATATTCCTTGAAAAAGTTAGTGCATTTTTTATTGCGCTTAAAACAGGGTCCCAAACAGGCTCTTCAGAATCATCAACACGTTGTTGTTTTTTTGGTCCACTGTGCAACAAACGCTATTTTAAACAGAGCTGATCATGTCCTAAAATATGACCAACACGTTTATTGATATCTTTATTGGGTTGTCAGCTGTCTCACGGCAATTTCACTTTACGGTCATCGAAAACAATTTTGTGATATTTTTTTTAATGGTATATTCTGTGTTTTTTGTATAATTCCAGAACTTTCATTTACGGCGTCGCGCAGAGCGTTCTGCCATTCTTATTTTGTGTTCTGTAACGGTAACTTCGTAATTTAAATTACAAGTTCATTTATACTTTGTGATAACGATTATGTTGATGATTCTCCCTTCTTATGGCTTGATTCACTCCGAATTCCGCTCAAATTCAAAACATGAATTATCTTTCCCATTCCTCATTGGCTGGACAGCATTTGTCTTTGCTGGTACACTCGTGTCCTAAAGTACTAACCCAAACAGTGTTTCGTTAATCATATCATGTCGAAATTCTGATTTTTATTATGTCTATTTGTTATGTATATGTATAGCAATGTATGTTAGCGTCATCTAAATACCACTGGATACTATGTAAATAATAATCGTTTGCCATGTATGCTGTATAATATTTTTTTGTACCAACATATCCGTTGCTAGATTTTTTTTTCGTACTTTCTATAATAATTGCTAATGGGATTAATATGATGTAAGTATTCTTTCTTCTAATCTCTTTTTTGTGTCTGATTTCCTAAATCTTTTGGGAATTATGGCGCATTTTTTTGTAGATAACGCTTCGCAACTTCGTCTTAGTCTGATGTTTATATTGGACCGTACAGATGATTTTTGATGTTTACCTATTCGCCCCGAATAAGCTACCGAAATATGTCAGATACTTTGTACGAGTTTGAAATTTAGTCCAGCTGATATCGCCATTTAGTTTTTTGCATTTTTAATTGATAATATATTTGTATGTAACCTCTCCTGCCAAAAGTCTGTTTTTCCGATCCACATTTTCACTAGATAATGTAACAAAGCATTACCGGATAAAAAGCTTCACTAGGTAAAATAATGAACAGCAAGCTGACTCCTCAGTGAGCCCCCCATTGCCTTCGCATGTCGTTGTTACATTTGGTGCCATATGACAGCACTTAGAACTTAAAACAGTTAGAACCCCCTAAGGGGAAACAACAGAGATTTTGTTGATATTTTTTAGACCGGCGATGTAATAATTTGAAATTTATTACGTTATTAATGTAAGGTTATTAATCGTTAGTTTTAAGTTTTATTTTTATACAGAGCCGACTTTAAAGGTAGCATAGCTGAAGAAAATATCATATCACGAAACGATGTTTAGTTAACATTAGTCAGATTAACAGCTATAATAATATCGTTGTTTTGATATTGTATGACGCTAAAAATGAGGAAGTTTAATTTTTTCGTCATTTCATGTAACAATTAATGCTGTAGGCTCTCGTGTTTGCTTCTGCTTTTTATAAAATTTATGATAAAAAAATGTAAAGAATGAATTAATAATGAAAGGCCTGCCCTATTTAAAGTTTCTAATACGGAGATATACTTATTGAACCGAGTAATAATCATTATCTTATTATTATTATGAATTATAAATTTTAATTTGATTTGAATAAAAATACTTATTATTTTATTTATTCATTTTGTATTTTGAAACCATTGATTGAAGTTCCCTATACTAACAGACTTCTATTATAAGTAGAGGTTTTTGTTCCCTATAATTTCGATTTTATTTTTCTGCTCACAATTATTTTCTCGTTTCAAGTATAGCCTCTTCTAAGTTTTAAACTATTACAAATAAAAACAACTATAAACCAATAAAACCCCCCTCCTATCCCCGCCGTCGTCCCGGTGAATTGCACAATAGCCCTTTTGTTTGTCATCATGCACTATGGCTTGTCTCCGAATAAGATAAGGTATCTTTTATATAAAAAATGGCTCGTAAGACTAGACTTAGAGATTTCCAGAAGATAAAATTGCGCAAAATTACAAAAAGAGCCATATTGAGAACGTGTAATCAAATTGCTCATGTGAATCCGAAGGTTCAGAAGTTTCCCGACCACTTTCTAATGTAGAAAGTAATGAAAAAATTCAGTCTTCTCGTAGCAAGTAGGCAAGTACTAAGTCTCGCATTTGCATTATTGTACTTCTGTAATGATTGTGTCCTCTGATCAGCAGAGATTAAGTGTATCGTTTTTTTCCTATGGGAACGTGCTAAAAGATGCTTGACAGAATCGCCAAAATACAATCTTAACATAACAAACAGGAGATTGATTGATCGAAACGTTGAAGTTTCAAGAATTATTCTCACGGAAGCATTCTGAGGTTGTTCTCTTGTAGCAAACGGGCTCTCGCACCTCCTGTAGGAGTGTGACATCCAGTTCTCTGCAAAAAGCGTTAGGCAATTTTAAGTCATATGTGAAGCATAATTTTGAAGGAAATCGTCAATGCGTCAATCTCATACGATAATAATATCCCCCCCCCAAACACAATGTCTCCATACGATTCTTACATCGATAATAACTTTTGTCTTCGGTCTTTTTTTTTAAATTGCTAACAAAACACTGATCGATGTTGAAATCCAAGTCATTTTTTCTGGTTTATTATACATCGCAGTGATGCTACTTGCGAATGTCACATGCTAATTGTGGAAGTCACTTCAAGCATTATTATAGCATACATGATGGTACAGGTTATGTATCGTATACGATTATTCCCAATCAATCCATGATCGCCTAAAAAAAACCAATTAAATCTTCTTTCTTTCAACTCGTTTCCCAGTATTTGTATGATGCCCAAACTATACGATGCATCTCGTACGCGTAGACCTCTCGACAGTAGGCGCCGCTCAATAAGAGAAATATATATGGGCATAAGCTTATCTGAGATATCTGACTATTATTACCCTTATACTATTGCGGACAAGACGCTTGTATAATTGCACTATGAATTGATTGGGACAGTGCTTATCTGAGTTCTGACTCAGCCTAAAATGTCCCTTTCGGATCAGTTAGAATATGAAAGTTCATAAAACATGCCCTCAATATATATACATAGGGCCCCCCCAACACCTGAACCGCAAGTAATATGCGACATCTATCTTTTACTTTATTTGAATATAAATACTTTTTATATTTGTCCGTCTAAGCAGCCTAGGTGGCCCGATAACTAGCTTACCCATGTAACGCGTTGCAATGGATCGTTGTGCAGCGACGATTAGATTAGATTTTACTAACACCAATTCTTGTCCGCACAAGGTCGTTATATTTTGTACTTACAAGAATCAATTGGTTCACCAGTAATATCCTTGATACGAAGCTTTGTAACCAAAATCATATATGTACAATCAGTTCGATGGCCCACACTTGCCGCAATAAAACATGTAGTTACAGGTGAATACCTCCATGCTTCCTCAATTATGATATGGTAGATCATGATAACTTATTTCAAGTAAGCCGCCCAGCGCTCTGCGCCTTCTGACAGTATTGCAACACTTCGAGACCCTGGTCGTAGCGCCTCATGCCCAAATAAATATAATAGGTCTGATCGAATTCCGCGCTCTACACTAATATCATCCACTTACATTTGACCTAGCATGCCTGCAATGTTGAAGGCAAGCTACAAAGTCTCCATCACAACTTTTCTAACTCAACAATCAGCCCCCCCCCCCCTCCCCCCCCCCCCCCCCCTATTCGCTCCAAAGGTGATGTTCGATGAAGCTCGATAAAAATGCTAAGATGTATTCGACTTACTTTAGCAAACTAATACAGTATAATAGTCCGATTGACACTCCTTCTTCCTGACTCTATTGAATATTGCCTTCGAAATAAACGCTTACACGCTAATCTAGTGGGGTTGAAATTAACGCGAGTACCGTCGCCCGCTTATTTAGAAAAAATATTGCGCCGACATGCTACACTTTAGTGTCGGACCCTATTAGGCTCGTTAGTAACTGACAAAAGGAGATACGCTACAGCAGAATAACAGTGCTATTTTATATTGACAAAATTGTTTGTCTAATCCAAAGATTGTGAGGAAGCCTTATGTATTTATAATTTTGCATTTAGGTTTACTAATTTTATAATACGTTTTTTCTTAGCTCATAATAGCCTTATCATGCCAAGAGCGATTTATGCAGTTTTTTCGTTTTTCTATTTTTATTCTTGCAACAGCACGCATAAGTATAGCTTTAAGTTCCGTCAAATTGTGACCCCAATTTCCAAAGGGAAGGATTGAATCTATTTTAATCTATTTTTACTTGCTCAAGTAATTAGTGTTAAAAATTTACGTTAAATGACTACACTTGTATACCTTATAACTGAAAAGATGATTGCTTATCAACTCATACTCAAAAATATAATTGCGATGATATATCTCTTCTATATTTATTTTCTGCTGCCTTCCTTTTTACAACTCTCCTAAAAAGTCTCCAGTACCGCTATTCTTTAGCGTCCCCACGCCGCGCACGCGCTGCCAGTATTCAACAATCCCGATCCACCATACTGCTCGCTTATTTTTTTTACAAGCTTAATTACATATGTACTTCTGCACCAGCTGTTATCATTTGAATATATTCTTATATTCATGTTTTCTGCGTATATAAGGAAATAAGCAATGTGACGATATTAATAGTGATATGAAAGTTCGAAAAAGATCTTTGACCGCCTAGCGCGTCCTTCTTGCAATACATGTAGTCCTAAACTATTATTAATAATTCCAGAACAATATCATGGCTAGCGAAAGCATATATGATTAATTATAACTAAACGCCACCATATCTTGTTCATGCATCCTTTGTTAGTGCCCCGCCTTACACTCGACGGATACATTATTCCGATGTACGTTGTGTTTTTGTTTAATTTTCATTATCATATGATTGGCTACTGCCAAGTTGCAATTCATACTAGAGAAAATATATTTTTATATACACGTTATGTAACAGATAGTCGAATAAGCAGTGATACGCCATATATAGTTGAAATCCAAGCTCACGCGCAAGCGGGACAAGCCGTGCGTGGTACGCTAGCTATGCTATGAGCTTATACAATAAAAATTAACCTTAATTACTTTATCTAACTGACTACTAATACTATTTTCTTCGGAATAACAGAATTTTACAATGCAACAATTGTTATCGCGGTAGTTACCATATAACGCTATTGATACATTCTTGTTCATTTTCAAACGCCCCTTGTAATCTAAGGACTCTAAATATCAGTGCATGTGGGTACATCACATAATTATCTGTACTATTCCATAGGCGTATACTTATGTGATAGATTGGGACTTTACTCTTGAGCTTAATTTACGCTCTTCGCATAGATATTTCATGTGAATATGGCCTATCGTTAATGCTCCTAATACCCCCCCCGATAATAAAATGCGACTAGCTATATTCTGTATATTGCCAACTATACACTAAGAACATTATGAGTGCTCGATGATGCCTACTGCTATTCATCCGATTAAGAGTTATACGCGCTAATAGAAGCTGCAACAATCATCTAGAGAACAAACACACAGAAAGAAGAATGAAGAGCTATAGTGCGATTCGAGATTGTGTGCTATTGCCAGAATGCTGTCGTAGTCCTTGAGCAGCTCACGCGCATATCCTCAACGCTGAAATACATTGATCAGATGGTTTAAAGAACCCAAGCAGTTGATTCCAGCTGTTAAAGAAAGAAAAAGCACTTATTTAGACCATATTATGAGAAGCCAAAAATACGAGCTCCTGTAACTTATAATTGAAGGAAAAATAATCTGTAAGCGAGGACCAGGAAGGCGCCACAACTCCTAGTTGGAAAACTTACGACGGTGGACAAACATGACATCTACTGAACTGTAAAATCAGACGGGCAAATGTATCGCCAACGTCCTAAGAAGATAAGGCACTCTAAGAAGAAGATTTTCAAGTGCATCATTTTAATTTTAATTTTCCAATTTTATTTAATTCTATGTGATTTTAATGTTATTTGTATCCTTTGTTCTATACTACTTTATTTTTCATTTTTTTTTTCTTCTCTGTCTCCTTTGTATTATGTTATTTATGCTTAATTGTCTTGTAAATCTGTTAGACAATAAAGATTATTATTATTATTATATTCTTCTCTCTTTCTATGCTTGCGACATGGA
>JAHKBH010002269.1:0-11000 GCA_019049505.1 Pachyrhynchus sulphureomaculatus
AAATTGAGCTAACACTTAGCCAATCTTTTAATCTTGGACTAAGTTTCTTGATTTTGCGGTCTGTTATACATATATTTATACAGTGAAATGAACTATTTATTAAACACCGCAGATATTCGTTCGATATCCGGTGAATTTATTGACATAGTTATGTCCTCTAAACAGGTCAATCGACAAACTTATTTATTAAAAATGTCCAAGACTATATTCAATATAATGTTGGAATAAACGAAGGTTTGTTTACTTCTTAATCCTCAAGAATAGTTATATATATATACATATATATATATATATATATATATATATATATATATATATATATATATATATATATATATATATATATATATATATATATATATATATATATATATATATATATATATATATATATATATATATATATATATATATTGTAACATTGGAACTTACCCGCCTTTTGAGGCGTCATTGTGAAAAGTTTGAATTTTTCCCACGCTTGGGCACAATTTTCTTGCAGCCCCGCTTTAATTTCTGATAATGAATTGAGTGAAACCTAATTTTAAAAGAACTAAAGAAATTAAAGAAACACTAGCTCAGTTTTCCTTGGTAGAGAGATATGGGTAAGAGATAATTATCTTACGTCTTTTTGGAATTATTTTCTATTTTTTTAAAAAGCTTTAGCTGTACCAATTTTGGGCACCATCCATTTTAAAATAGAAAGGATCTAACTTCAGCTAAAAAAATGGAAAAAATACTGAAAGAATGTATTGTTGGTAAATAAAAAAATCAGTTTGGTACAGCCGTTCTTATCCTGAAAAGTACGATAGGTATTCAGTGAGACACTAACTTTAATCAACAAAAAGAAAATTTATTCATGTTTTTTAAAATAAAAAGTTCCAACCTTTGCAGTTCTACAAAAAAAATTCTAGCCTAACTAGTAGTTATTACATTTAAATTCTGCGCTATGATAACCCCCGAAGACGAAAAATAGTGCTTTACACTTCACTTTTTAGTCTGTTTTAAATTGCTGTTAAGGCACTACTCTGGAATAAGTCTATTGAAGGAAGTTTTGGTAACTTACTGTTCTTATTCCTGCTTTGATGGCATTCGACCGATTTCACACTTTTCTAGCTAACACTTTGAAAGCCCACTACGGCTTTTAGTTAAGAAACTGGTACTTTTACTTAGCTCGCATGATGATTGTTCTGAGCTTTTTTTTTGTAGCTCAGTCGAAGGAAGCCTACTTGGCGACTCTGATGAAAATTAGCCTGTCGGCTAGATGGTACTAAGCCTACTCGGCGACTAGATGGAAATAGCCCGGCTGCGGCTAGATGGAAAACACCCCGACAGTCGGTCTCTCAGGCCCTTAAATAAACCATCCAAACTCTGCCGGTAATATGGCGACGCCGGAACCAAAACCTGCGGATACACACTTTTCACCAATCGTGGCGTAGCTGTAGGTTCGGTCAGGAACCCGCACTGCACAGTATATACCGAACGTCTTGGAACTTCTGTTTAATATACCGTTCGATACAAAAATGAAAATAAGTACAATTTGAAGTGAAAAATCAGTAACATTACATGGTCTTAAAATCTAGGAAAAAATGAATGTTACATTTACCCCCTTCCAAAAAGAAATAGACTACACTAGTCTATTAAACTTAGGCTACTTATGAAAAGGTACAAAGTGGTACACTATCACTTAATACTAAGGTCAGAACTTAAAACAAAATTACAAACTTCGGACCTTACTACTAGACTTAATTCAATTAAGCACTAATATTAAGTACAATGAAAACTAAATAAAAATCTTTGCATGTACACAAGAATCTTATAACTAGACTTAACTTAATTAAGCAGGTTAAGGTTGAGTACATCAAAAGTAAATAAAAATCCTTGCATGAACATAGGAAATACCTTTCCAAAATAACAATCGCGGTCTTCTTATATAAAAGAATCAGCTCTGTTATTGTTACCAAAACAAAAAATATAACTTTGTCTAGACTCTTGTCTAAATCAAAAAAAGTGAACTGAAATAAAATATGAACACCCCCCTTAAAATATTTTAAGGATTGTCTGAAAATTTTCTATTTCAGCAAAAGAAATTTATAAAAATTCTTAAATAAAGAAAAAAAATAAAAAAATGATTCTAGTGCAAACACTTACACTAAAAAGAAAAAGTCTTGTCAGACCATTTAGCACAAGGCCAAAAAAAATATCTGGATAAATATCCAGGCAAACGCTCGGGAAAAAATCGCTATCAATGCTCTAGCTCATCGCTAAGAGAACATTCTAAATCTAGTATCACTACTAGTCGCACTCGGAAAATAATCGCACTCTATCGCGCAATATCGACGTCCTAAGACATCTAGACATGCTAAAATCGCTAGGGAAAAACGCTACATCGCGCAATGTCGACGTCCTGAGACATCCAGACATGCAAAAATCGCCAGTGAAAACGCTCTGGTTAATCGCCAGAAAACACGTCAGCTCATCGCCAACAAAACACTCTGGTATAACGCCAGAAAAAAAACCTCGGCTCCTCGCCAAGAAAACATTCTGGTATATCGCCAGAAAAAAAAACCTCGGCTCCTCGCCAAGAAAACACTCTGGTATATCGCCAAAAAAACATCGGCTCCTCGCCAAGAAAACACTCTGTAAGTAGTCCTCGACTACACAAAGTCTGCGTTCTAAAAGAACAATCTCGCCATTAACATAGTGAGCAGCTATAAAAGCTAACAATATCACTATAGGCACAGTGAATAGCTATAAAAGCTAAAATTCACTCTAAACACAGTGAATAGCTATAAAAGCTAAAATTCACCAAACTGAATGATCCTGCTTCAAAAAGCAATGTTCACTAAGAACAGAATGATTAGTCTGCGCACAACTAACATTCAAGGAAACATTCCCTACATAACTATATGAGACAGCAAGTCTCGAAATAGGACCTCCCTAAAGTCATAATCCTATATATGGGAGTCCATAAGCAAAACGACTCAAAATCACGCATTTTGAGCACATGCCCTCAGGCAACCAACATACACTGAAATATATACAGAAATATATACAGAAATATATACAGAAATATATACAGGAGTTCAAATCCCAAACTCTTGGTTATGATAACTCCATACTGAGCTTGGTGAAAGCTCTTAGCAAAAGCTAATCAAATCTTCGGCACATCGCACAAATCTGCCTAGAAACATGAGCCGAAAAAAAACGCCCTCCATCATTCTTCAGGGTGGCTATACAGAGATATAAAACTTAACCAGCATTGCGCCTCTTCAAGTTGCATGAAGAACCCTCGTGTACTGGTCTCGCCCTGGAACAACAACGAAAAACATTCAATCCATCCCACATAACAGGAGACAAACACCTCACCACGATATACTGAATGGTGGAGACAATAAAATACAGAATTGGTGACCCTGGTGTCCACCAACAAAAGGGAGTAGATTATAGCATCCACTAAACTGAAACGGTGTCTACCACACCACCATAAGTCAAAAAAATTTAATCAATAGGGTGTTCCGAAAACACACTACTGCCAACAGCCTGTCACCACTAATAGGCTAATTGGAGCTGAGGTCGACTACAGTAGCTAGGCTCTCCTTTGGTTCAAATAGAAATAACCATTGGGTAACAAAACCCCTAAAGGTCCCAAAGGTCAAACGTTCACCCTCCATAGACTACCCTTCCAATCAGTCTGTTCCTCAGGAAGACTAACTCCCTGCCAAACGTCGTAACGGCATCTGTTAGCACCCGGTGCATCACAGCCTGTAAAAACAAATCACTCATGGAATACAACCTAAAAGGTTTACAAGGTTGACTTAACCAAGCTTCTTACGGAAATTTCCAAAAAACGAAACTGAGCTTGAAAAGCTACATGAAGCAAAAATTGCTCAATTTTTCGGTGGCAACGCAACAAAACTTTTGAAGACGACAAGAGCTTTTCCAGCTTAATCAGAAACAAGAAGAAAACATCGTTGACAGCTAACATATTCGATCATGGTGTTAATCGTCTCCCTAGACAATAGCCTCTAGAAGAAACTGCTACAGGTATCAGGCATAACCGTTTTCTGTCAGCCCAAACTTCTAGATTACCTCTTGGAAATCTAAAAATCCGGTTAGGAATCTTCCTTCACTGCGCTTAGAATCCCTTGACAAGGTTCTCATCTCGGTATCAGATCTTGATCATTTCTTTGTGAAACGACTGTCTTACTCTGCTCTCATCTCCTGTAAATGATCAGCCTTTAGTTCTCCTGCAGGACTTCAATTTCCTATCAATCCGATAGTATACCGAAAAAACTCATCAGACGCCTATGAGTCTATGCAAAAAAAATTTTAAAAAAATTAGTGACTCAAAGGTAACGTTTAAACGGCTCTGAAAAAAAAATAGAAAATACCCTCAGTTTGTCAATTCAGAAGAAGATCTAAACCAAAATAATCCAAGTCTTAGACTTACAGGATAAACCAAAATCAATTTACTCTTAATTGCACCCAACATATACCATTAAGGTAATAAAAATACACCCACTCCGGTAACAAACTTTGAAATTGCTCATAAAAAAAATTTTTGACTCAACATCATACTACACGAGCTACATCTTGCGCTTGTCCTAACTCAAGATCACCTTGGATTGCCTCTAATCAAAATTTCGCTTCCAAGTGTCAAGAACTGGATATTATTTGGGGTCATAAGCAAATCAAATCCCGCGACCACCGACATACCAGTCTTATGATATATCCTGAGTGTGACTCCTTCGCAAGCTCGCAACAGCTGAGTCGATGCTAAACATCAACACAATCAACCTAAGTTTGGATATGATCAGTACCCAAAACCTTAGTAATAAACAATAAAAGTAAGCCATTCTCTGCTCAACTTTTATAACAGTCAAAAAGACGAGGTCGTCACCTCTACAGAGCAACATCAAAAAAAAATTTTTAGCAATTAAGATAATGTAAATATAAATTATTCTTCTTCTGACAAACTTTCACTAGGGTTAGGTCCGTTGAATGGTTTTAAGTCTTTAATATGCCATCGTCCTATTTTAGTCCCATCTAAATTAACTAAACCATAAACTAAATCTGAAATCTTTTCTCTAATCACGCAATGCACATACTTAGATACCAACTTAGATGTGAATTTATCTGCTGCACTGGAAAGAATTTTATTTTTTTGCCAAACGTGATCACCTATCTTAAAGGAAAAATCCCTTTTTCTAAGCTTGTAAGACTTACTGTTCCGTTCATAAGCCTTATGTATCCTACTACGCACGTCGGTGAAAATATCTTTTAAACCCTTTAAATTTTCGGCGTACTCACCCCTGTTACCCGGAATTATTTCGCTGTCAACATTGACATCCAAATCCAAATTTTTATAATACGATCCAGATAGAGGTATATGTCTGCCGTACTAAGAAAGACGGTGTAAACCCTGTTACTTCGTGTCTTGCGGTGTACACGGGATTAAAAACGGATGTTAAAACCATAAGTTTCACTTAAGCTCTTAAAACTCTCAGAAGTAAACTGGTACCGTTATCGCATATCGAAAGCGATGAAACTCCGTGGATTAGAAAAATATCGTTTTCTAAAATTTTCAAAAAGCATTCGGCTTTAGAGCTTTTCAAAAGAAATAACACGGTATACTTTGTTAACCAGCAAGAAATTACGAAAAGTCATTTATTTCCCTTTTTTTTTGAACGTGGAAATGGGCCTACTAGATCAGCTGCTATGACTTGGAAAGGGTAATTAACCGTTTTCTCTTTTCCCATCAGTCCCATAGGTAGTGTATTTGGAGATTTCTGCGCTCCACATACTTCACAAGTCCTCACAAACTTTAAGATATCTAAACGCATTTTTGGCCAATAATACTGTTCCTGAACCCTGTGAAGAGTTTTATAAAAGCCAAAATGACCAGAAGTAGGAGGAGTGTGACACATGTCTATAATTTCCTCTCTCTGTGGTTTAGGAACTAGTATTTTCCACTCGGGTACATTAACTTTTAAAGGCAACTGGTTTGGGATAAATTTGTACACGAAATCATTTTCCACCTTCCACTGCGGAAAATTTTGAGGAAATTCTTTAATTTGCTGCCGCAAATTATCGTACCATGGATCAATGCGATCTACATCAACTGTATCAATTCTTACGCCAATCTGTGCATTAAGACTGTTTTCGTCCGCTGTATGATCTGGGATTCTTGATAAAGCGTCAGGAATAACATTGTGGACTCCTTTTCTATGAATTAAATTAAATGTGTGTTGTCTCAGCCTAATCGCCCAACGCGCTAGTTTGCCACTAGGGTTTTTAATAGAATTAAGCCACAATAAACTATAATGATCCGTGACCGTGAAAGGAACACCTTCTATGTAAGGTCTAAACTTTTCGATGTTAAAGAGTACTGCTAAACATTCTTTTTCAACTACCGAATAGTTACGTTCAGCCTTTGATAAAGTTCTACTGGCATACGCTATCACTCTTTCCTCACCATTGATTTTCTGTGTTAGGACGCCCCCTAAACCGGTATTAGAAGCATCACTAGAAATATAAAACTGTTGGGAAAAATCTGGTTGGGATAAAATTGGAGCTGAAACCAATAGCTCTTTAATCTTTATAAAAGATCTTTCTGCTGCGTTTGTCCAATCTATCGATTGTCCTTTTTTTCGTCCTTTCAAAAGATCATTAATAGGCGACAACAAGGTAGAAAAATTCTCGATAAAACGTCTGTACCATGAACACATTCCTACGAAGCGCTTAACTTCCGTAGTATTTGTAGGTCTCGCATAATTAACCATGCTTGCTACTTTATCCGGATCGGTACGCAAGGAATTTGAGCCTACAATATAGCCTAAAAACTTTAGAAAAGTTTTTAAAAAAATCACATTTGCTCAAATTTATCGTCAGTCCGGCCTCTTTCAATTTATTTTTTACTTCTTTAAGTAAGCGTATATGCGATTCGAAGTCTTCCGATGTTACTAAAATATCATCGAGATAGGTAAAAATATGTGGCTCATATTTCGGACCAAATATAGCGTCCACTAAACGTTGCTGAGTTTGAGCAGCGTTCTTTAGACCAAACGGCATAGTGACGAACTGAAATAGACCTCGGCCTACTACTGCAAAAGCGGTCTTTTCCTTAGAGGATTTGTCTAAAGGAATTTGCCAGAAAGCCTTTCTAAGACCTATCGAAGATACATACTTAGCATTCCTGAGTGATGTCAAAATTCTGTCGATGTTCGGTAATGGATAGTTATCAAATTTGCTGACCTCGTTGAGCTTTCTACCGTCAAAGCATAGACGATATCATTCCGAGTTTCAACATTTCGTCTAACTCCTTACAAAATTCTGTCGATGTTCGGTAATGGATAGTTATCAAATTTGCTGACCTCGTTGAGCTTTCTTCCGTCAAAGCATAGACGATTTCACTCCGAGTTTCAACATTTCGTCTAACTCCTTATTCAATACTTTTGACATGTTCGGAGACATGGCGATGGGCCTTGTCTTTACAGGATTGGCATCAGCCGTATCTATAGACATGGTGATTTTATTCGTTCGGCCTAACCTATCTTTACTACTTATTTCTTTGAAAGAGCTTATTACTTTTTTCTGCCTTCAAGCGTTCCGTCCGCGAGAGATCATCTAGGGTACATAGACGCGAGAAAAGGTTTTCTAAAGAACTCTCTGAATAACAATCTTTAAAACTTGTATTAGAATTGACTTCTTGGGACTGTGGATACCACGAATTATCTTTAAAATTTACAAAAATTCCAAATTTTTGTGCAAAATCACATCCTAAAACCAAAGTATGTGATAGAGAAGGTACTACTAGAACAGAGATTACTAAACAATGACCATTGCAGACTAGCGGCAACTCAACCGTACCTAAAACTTTTAGACGGCTGCTATCTGCAGTGGTAACACTTCTATTTTTGACGTGGCATATTTTTTATACTTAAACGACTTAAAATTTTAATACCATTCTGACCTACAACGGAGGTATTTGCACCAGAGTCAAGTAAAGCCGAGAAATGGGCACCTAATAGATCTATCTTTATATGCGGTCTATTATCTAAATATTTATGCACGAATAAAGGAGACATGTGACCATTTGGAGAAGCAGGAGTTTTAACTTGAGAAGGAGAATTTTTATTAGACTTAAAAATCAGAAATTTTTTGTAACTATTTAGTCCAATCTGATCTATTGGAATATTTCTTTACTTAAGATCCTCGTTAGAATCTTTCTTTTATCCGCGACCGGACGTTCTAAGAAAGTACGACGGATTTTCAGTTCATAGTCTAATTCATTTTCCAGTAAGTGATTGACTTTAAAATTGAAGGCTTCCATGATAAATGAATAAAATTTAAAAGAATTGTTTAAAAAATCGTAAAAATATTTCTCCTGTGCTCCCAATAGTCTAAATAAAATCATGTAAAAACAACTAAAATATGTAAACTTCTTTACCAATCATTTAAAAAAAAATCTTCAACAATTTCAAAAAAAAATTTCTAAGTATTATCTTCTATTAAAATTCTTTTACCAAATATGTTAAGAATTTCTCAACAAAAAAATCTCCAAATACCGTTTCATATCAGCAAAGTATTTTTAATATTCATGCAAAACATCGGTGAGAAAAAAACGTACATTTTTTTTTTTTCCCTCGGTTATCCGCAAAGTAAATCACACTGCAAAAATTAAAGTAGACCAGCACATCCGCTAATCTGAACTATAAAGGTAGCTTTTAAGGAAAAAGCAGGGATCTCTTATCTTAGAGTCAATTAACAAAATTCAAATATCTATACCACCATCAGATAAATTGAAATAAAAAATTCTACAAATTTCCTGCTTTTGTCTTACTGCTATAGTGTAGTTTCGTTTAATAAATATTATGAAATAAAAATATCTGCAAAGTTAGAGCTTTTACTTTGTTCGAAAGCTAGTACACTGAACCCTTTAAAAAATAAAATTCCAAAAGCCCCGCGTTGACAGCGCTATTTTGTAACATTGGAACTTACCCGCCTTTTGAGGCGTTGTGAAAAGTTGTTTTTCCCACGCTTGGGCACAATTTTCTTGCAGCCCCGCTTTAATTTCTGATAATGAATTGAGTGAAACCTAATTTTAAAAGAACTAAAGAAATTAAAGAAACACTAGCTCAGTTTTC
Source organism: Pachyrhynchus sulphureomaculatus (assembly GCA_019049505.1). Classification (NCBI taxonomy): domain Eukaryota; kingdom Metazoa; phylum Arthropoda; class Insecta; order Coleoptera; family Curculionidae; genus Pachyrhynchus; species Pachyrhynchus sulphureomaculatus. The sequence goes on from JAHKBH010002269.1 coordinate 9,147, forward strand.
CTTGGTAGAGAGATATGGGTAAGAGATAATTATCTTACGTCTTTTTGGAATTATTTTCTATTTTTAAAAAGCTTTAGCTGTACCAATTTTGGGCACCATCCATTTTAAAATAGAAAGGATCTAACTTCAGCTAAAAAAATGGAAAAATACTGAAAGAATGTATTGTTGGTAAATAAAAAAATCAGTTTGGTACAGCCGTTCTTATCCTGAAAAGTACGATAGGTATTCAGTGAGACACTAACTTTAATCAACAAAAAGAAAATTTATTCATGTTTTTTAAAATAAAAAGTTCCAACCTTTGCAGTTCTACAAAAAAAATTCTAGCCTAACTAGTAGTTATTACATTTAAATTCTGCGCTATGATAACCCCCGAAGACGAAAAATAGTGCTTTACACTTCACTTTTTAGTCTGTTTTAAATTGCTGTTAAGGCACTACTCTGGAATAAGTCTATTGAAGGAAGTTTTGGTAACTTACTGTTCTTATTCCTGCTTTGATGGCATTCGACCGATTTCACACTTTTCTAGCTAACACTTTGAAAGCCCACTACGGCTTTTAGTTAAGAAACTGGTACTTTTACTTAGCTCGCATGATGATTGTTCTGAGCTTTTTTTTTGTAGCTCAGTCGAAGGAAGCCTACTTGGCGACTCTGATGAAAATTAGCCTGTCGGCTAGATGGTACTAAGCCTACTCGGCGACTAGATGGAAAATAGCCCGGCTGCGGCTAGATGGAAAACAGCCCCGACAGTCGGTCTTCAGGCCCTTAAATAAACCATCCAAACTCTGCCGGTAATATGGCGACGCCGGAACCAAAACAGCGGATACACACTTTTCACCAATCGCGGCGTAGCTGTAGGTTCGGTCAGGAACCCGCACTGCACAGTATATACCGAACGTCTTGGAACTTCTGTTTAATATACCGTTCGATACAAAAATGAAAATAAGTACAATTTGAAGTGAAAAATCAGTAACATTACATGGTCTTAAAATCTAGGAAAAAATGAATGTTACAATATATATATATATATATATATATATATATATATATATATATATATATATATATATATATATATATATATGTATATATATATATATATATATATATATATATATATATATGTATGTATATATATATATATATATATATATATATATATATATATATATGTATATATATATATATATATATATATATATATATATATATATATATATATATATATATATCTATATATATATATATATATATATATATATATATATATATATACATATATATATATATATATATATATATATATATATATATATATATATATATATATATATATATATATACAGGTGAACAAGAAAATCGACTCAAACGACTTTGCTTCATTTAACACCGATCCTTGAATTTAGTTTTCAAACTTTCCAATAATGCCAAAAACATTTGGATTTCTAAAAAGTTTTACTGATTAAAACGATTTTACTCAATAGAACTGTTTTTGCTCGCTCAGCAATGTACTCGTTACGCGCTATTCATCCCTATAAAAGAACATGCATTTTCCTATCATTCCTTTATCGAAACTTGAACCATCAACATCTCTGCTATACCTGCTCACTAAGTTCGTCATCGAAAACTGGTTACCACCCCGGAAGAAACGGCACAAGTCATTGCCCTGTTGCAAGAAGAACATAGCCAATGTAGTAGTCGCTGCGCAAGTGCACCTGAGCCAGTCAGTTGTCTCCAGAGTCTACAGACGTTACAAGACACTGGCACCTTTACACGGAGACCACGATCAGGAAGAAGAAGGTGTACTTCGGAGAGAGACGACCGCTTAATTGTCAACACATTCTAAGAAATCGTCAC
>JAHKBH010002273.1:0-32087 GCA_019049505.1 Pachyrhynchus sulphureomaculatus
CAGTGTACTAGCTTTCGAACAAAGTAAAAGCTCTAACTTTTCAGATATTTTTTATTTCATAATATTTATTAAACGAAACTACACTATAGCAATAAGACAAAAGCAGGAAATTTGAAGGAATATTTATTTCAATTTATCTGATGGTGGTATAGATATTTGAATTTTGTCAATTGACTCTAATTTAAGTGATCCCTGCTTTTTTCTTAAAAAGCTAGCCTTATAGTTCAGATTAGCGGATGTGCTGGTCTACTTTAATTTTGCACTGTTGAATTTATTTACTTTGCGGTTAACTGAAGAAAAAACTGTACGTTTTTTTCTCATCTATGTTTTGCATGAATATTAAAAATACTTTGCTGATACGAAACGGTATTTGGAGATTTTTTGTTGAAAATTCTTAACATATTTAGTAAAGGAATTTTAATAGAAGGCAATACTTAGAAATTTTTTTTGAAATTGTTGAGGATTTTTTTAAATGTTTGGTAAAGAAGTTTACATATTTTAGTTGTCTTTACATGATTTTATTTTGACTATTGGGAGCACAGGAAAAATATTTTTACGACTTTTTAAACAATTCTTTTAAATTTTATAATCTAAATACATTTATCATGGAAGCCTTCAATTTTAAAGTCAATCACCTACTGGAATATGAATTAGACTATGAACTGAAAATCCGTCGTACTTTCTCAGAACGTCCGGTCGCGGATAAAAGAAAGATTCTAACGAGGATCTTAAGTAAAGAAATATTCCAATAGATCAGATTGGACTAAATAGTTACAAAAAGTTTCTGATTTTTTTTAAGTCTAATAAAAATTCTCCTTCTCAAGTTAAAACTCCTGCTTCTCCAAATGGTCACATGTCTCCTTTATTCGTGCATAAATATTTAGATAACAGACCGCATATAAAGATAAATCTATTAGGTGCCAATTTCTCGGCTTTATTTGACTCTGGTGCAAATGCCTCCGTTGTAGGTCAGAATGGTATTTAAATTTTAAGTCGTTTAAGTATAAAAATATGCCATGTCAAAAATAGAAGTGTTACCACTGCAGATGGCAGCCGTCTAAAAGTTTTAGGTACGGTTGAGTTGCCGCTAGTCTGCAATGGTCATTGTTTAGTAATCTCTGCTCTAGTAGTACCTTTCTCTATCACATACTTTGGTTTTAGGATGTGATTTTGCACAAAAATTCGGAATTTTAGTAAATTTTAAAGATAATTCGTGGTATCCACAGTCCCTAGGAGTAGTATAACAAGCGGGGTTCTGGACCACATTTGACCTTGAAAGTTAACCCGACCTTGCCGAGTACCTGAAGAAGTGAATTCAGGAGTTTCAGTCGTTTGGCTGAAATCTTCTGAAAGTTGTGTCTTGGAAGGTCGTTTTTCGTCCGCATAAGTGAATTAGTTACGTTTTCCTTGACCTTTGACCTGTACCTGTTGTCACTTAATTACCTGTATACCTGTTTACCTGTTTACCTGTTTACCTGATTACCTGTTTACCTGTTTACCTGTATACCTGTATACCTGTTTACCTGTTTACCTGTGTCACCTGTTTACCTGTAATTTACCTGTAATATCTGAAGAAGTGTTCAATGACGTCACAAGTCCAGTGGATGTATCTCAGTGCCTTTTAGTCATTGAAAGACCTTGGGGACTTAGAATAAATGTGTGTTAAATGTTGTGTATTAAATGAAATAAGTTAAAAAAAGTCATGTCTGTAGTAGGATTTGAACCTACATAAGTTGGTTTCAATACTGCAAAACCTGGGGACTTATCCTACTTAGCCAAATAGGATTCGTAATAGAGAATGCAATTGTTGGGATGCCATAAAAAAGGAATGTTGAAAGCTGTGCAAGAAGTAGTCTTCAATGACGTAAATTGTCCAGTGGATGTTGAATCAGTGCCTTTTTGGTAAAATAAAATTTGTCTAAGAGATGTTTTAATGTTAGATGTGAATATGTGTAAGCTTATTAGTTAAGAAAGTGCAAGAAGTAGTCGTCAATGAGTTAAAATTTGTCAAGTTTAGATGTTTGAAAATGTCTTTCTAGAGGTAGATAGTCTGCAAGAAGTGATCGTCAATGACGTAACAAGTCCAGTAGATGTGGAAACAGGGTATCTTAACTTCATTAAAAACTTTGTAAACTTTCATTTGAGGAGAAGTTGCATTAGTTTAGATGCTTATTGGTGTGGTCTTATCAGAGTAGGCGTAACTAGATAAGAAATGTTGTATTTGGTTGGTTGAATGTGTAAAATTAGATAAGAATCTGTGTATTTGGATAGGTGAGCTGTGAAAATGGGTGTTGTCTATTGGAAAAGGCATGTATTTGATAGGTTGTTGTGTAAAAGTTGCTAATAAGAGTATAAAATTTGATTGGTTGAAGGGTAAAAAATGTGTGTTATCTATTCGAAATTGTGTCTGATAGGTTGAATTGTAAAGGCAAAGAAGTAAATGTATTAAAATTAGCAATGATACAATGTAAAATCTTGTAATTTGAGCGAAAACAGTAAATAACTGGCGCCGTAAAGTCGGTAAAAATGTCGAAGATAAGGCAAAATGTAAACAAAAAGTATGACTTATGCTAATTTCCTTGAATTGAAACCAAGTAAACACTTTGGCGAATTATTCTAAAAATAGAAATGACGTGATAGCTAGAATGTTCTAAATGGTCTGATAGGTCACAAAATAGATAAGAAAGGTCAAAAATAGTTGATAATGATATGTTTTGAATGCATACAAGTGTATTAAAATTGATGAAATTTGTTAGCAAGTAAAATAAGTATGAAATGAGCTTATTGTGAGCTCGTTGAAATGTTGTGAACTCGTTGGATTTTGCTATAATATGTTATATGAGATGAAAGCAAGTTAAATAAGTAATATTTGTCAAAAATCGTAAAATAAGTACGAAATGAGCTTAAATGAATCTCAAATGAGTTTTTGATTTGTAATAATAATAATAGTAAAATATTAAATGAGCCTAGCCTTTTACCGTATAAGAGTAAAAGTTGTTGTTTGTTTTTCACAAAGAGTTAGTTTTGTTGAGCTTAGTTTGGTCTCGTTGTATTGTAAATTTTAGTAAAATATATATGTAGAGAGAGATGATCCTAGCCTAGTCTGTACTCGTATTATGAGAGGAGAATAAAATACAAGTATGAGCAGATATTTAAGACAATATATTAATAAATTCTACAAATTGTTACTAAAATAAAGTAGATACAAGAAACTATAAAATAATTCATTCGAGTCATCTGTTACTAGTTTTGTAAAAGGTTTTGTTGAGCCTAACAAAAGTATAATTTGGTCTCGTTGTATTGTAAATCTTAGTAAAATATTTGTTAAAAATGAGCTGAGCCTTTGACTCGTTGTGTGGGAACGAGAGGAGAATAAAACATACAAGTATGAGAACACAGATTTAATAAATATATTAATACCAATGAACAAAAGAGCCTCGTCTAATTTGTTTAAAAATCTTTACAACTATTCTTCTATACCTTGGAGAAAATTTGAAAAACTACTTACTTAAATACTTAAAAATATAAAATCTCTATAAAACAATAAAACTAACTAAAATCTTAAGATGTAAATGTAGAGCCTGGTACGAAATGATACAAAAACCTAAATTAAATGAGAGAGTTCAACAAATTTGATAAGAAAGATCAAATATTTGTCGATAAGAGGATGTAAAATGTATTGGATAAAATATAAATTGCAATGTTATGTTTTACTAATAACTATATATTTGATTAGAAATATTAAATAAATGCGAGAGAGAGTTCAACAAAAACAGATAAGAAAGGTTAAAATTAGTTGATAAGAGGATGTAAAATGTATTGGATAAATTAATATTTTAGATTCTTACTTAAATACTTAAAAGTACAAAAATATACAATAAAACTAACTAAAATGTTAAGATGTAAATAATATGTTGCCTGGTACGAAATGATACCAACAAAAACCAGTTGTTAAGAGAGTTCAACAAATTTGATAAGAAAGATCAAATTTTTGTCGATAAGAGGATGTAAAATGTATTGGATAAAGTACAAATTGCAATATTATATGCTTTACTAATAACTATTTGACTAAAAATTATGAAATGCTTATTAGTATGTATAAATGAGAGAGTTCAACAAAAACAGATAAGAAATGTTAAAATTAGTTGATAAAAAGTAGATTCGAAAGCATTAAAAATAATTGAAAGACCAATAAATTTGTCATAAATTTAAATGTGTAAAATATTTTGTTTCCAAGTTACTACTATCACTAATTAGTTGATATTTGTATAAATCAAAATTTGTTTCCAAAAGAACAAAGATTTGTCAAAAACTTTGGAACTGCTGTTGTTGCTACTGTTGTTGCTACTGTTGTTGCTACTGTTGTTGCTACTGTTGTTGCTACTGTTATTGGCAGAAGACATTTAGTTAAATAGAGAGAGATTTCTTTATTTCCAACAATTTCGATAATTATATAGTAGTTTTACATTGGATAACGCACAATGCCATGGATTAATATCCTTATGAAAATAACATTCTGGAATCATTTTAAATTCACTTAATTTAGGTTCTTGTTCAATGGGAATGTTGTGTATATAGTCCTCATTTAAGAATTTCTTTAAAATATTCACTTTTGCATTTCCTTTGACGTAAATTCGATATGGAGTTTGATAAATTTTCAATACATCTTGTAAAATGGGTTCGATATCGTTGATTTCAACAAATCCATTTTCCCAACATAGTCCGTGATATTTGTCTGACCAATCAATCAATTTTTGATCTTTAGCATTAGAGAATGGTGGTTTAAATAAATAATTTGCACAACGATGACCATCATAAATTGCCAACTCTTTGATTACATATCCAAAAGAACAATTATATCCTTGAATGTCAATAAACACATCTGATTCAATCATATTGATATCGAATGACTGACTAACTGAATAATAATATTTTTTGTTCAAGTTAAACGTTTAAACTGATGACTATATTAATAAATAATTCGTTCTATTTTATATTTTAAACTTATAGATTTGTTTTGCTTAATTAGTTTTTGCTTTATTGCAAAAACAAGTCAATTAGTCTATAAAAAATATAATGATACGAGATAAATCTCGAAAAACATGTTTATAATAACAAATATTTTGCATGATGCAATCTTATATTTTTGTTGTCTTACTTAATTAGTTTTGATTTATGTAAAAACAAAAACAAGTCAATTAGTCTATAAAAAATATAATGATACGAGATAAATATCGAAAAAAACATGTTTTTAATAACAAATGGAAATTTTGCATGATACAAGTGGTAATTTTGTTGAATTTATACTGATAAACGTGTATAATTAGTATATATTTCTAAAAAATGCATATCGAATGATTAATATCCTGTATTTAATATATAAACACCCATCTTATACCGATTCAATTACAATTTTGTTTGTTTGTGTAATACTCACTAGTTTGAAGTAAAAAAATGCTCTTTTTCGCAGTCGAATTAATAGATGATGATGTATCATTAGATATGATATATGTGTTATTAAAAGAGTTATTCAAGTGAGTATGAATAGTAAAATTCACCTTTCTAAACTTTTACTTGTTTCTTGTCTAACATATTATTATTATTATTGATTTTCAGAGATATTTTGTTTGAAATAAGAAGAGGACAGTACATGATTCATGTGTGTTTGAAGGAGGAACCGACACGAGAAAAATGGGAGGAATTTGACAAGTTACCTGTGAAATTTTTTTTTATGCTGAAATTCTTAGTTATTCTTTAATAAAATACAAATATCTTATAAACATTGCTTTATTTTATAAACAAATTAACAAATTACTAGAGCTTAAACTTATGAATATATACTAATAGATAAATCTTAAAAAAAACTAATAATAGATAAATATAAGTTTCTAAAAAATATCATATGATTATCATATGATTAATATCCTGTATTTAATATATAAACACACAAGTCAAGTACAAATAGAGAAGAAGAAAGGCAAGTTGATATTGCTTCTCAAGAATTGTTCAAGAGAGAAAATTATACCTTTTCAATTTTTATATTAACACATTATAACGCAAAAAGCAGAAGAGGAAAGTCTGATCAAAGTATCAGCAGTTTTTCGAGAAAAAGAACCTTTTGTTTGTTGTGTGTAAAGATTCTAGTTAGTTTGAAAGCAAAAATATGATTTTAATATTTGAATCTGAAGATTTGAATGCCTTATCGACAAATATATTATTACTCCAAGAGTTATTCAAGTGAGTATGAATAGTAAAAATCATAAATCATCTTACTAGCAATATATTTATTTTCAGAGATATTTTGTTGGAAATAAAAAGGCAAAGGAGACGTATTCATGTACGTTTGGAGAAGGAACCGACACAAAAAGTATGGGATGAAATTGCGACGCTTCCTGTTAAAAAAGTTTTTTGTATGAAAAAGATGTAGTCTTTAATAAAATCCAAAATACCTTATAAATATTGTTTTATTTTATAACCAAAATTATTCCTAGGTTAAACTTTATATACTAATAGATTAAAACACTAATAATAGATAAATCTAATACAGTTTGTACTATAATAGGTAAAAAAGACTCTTAGAGGTACAACAACAGCAAACGTAAAATTATTCAGAATCGGAAGAATCTGAATAGACTAAATTTTTAAAACATTGATTAAATTCGGCAATGTCAATATCTGTTTGCGGTTGTGCACAATATTGTCGTCCACCCAAAAATTGAGCAGCGGGAATCTTATATTTTCCCGAAGAACCAAAATTGTTGGATTTTCTGATAACACTTCTCTTTAGAGTCGTAATATTTCTTTCGATCGATGCATTTACCAAAGGACATATAAGTAATTGAGCAATTTTTCGATACTTTTCCAATAAGATATTTTCATCCGATATAAAATAAATAATTAGAGGTCCGTTGTAGGTTGCATCTACGATACCTGTTCGTATAGTTCCTATAGAGTTTATAGAGGATCTCGCGACAATTTGTCCATAGAATCCTACAGGAATATTTACTTTTTCAATCAGTTCAATCTTTGTGGCTTTCCCTGCGGGACAAAATGTGTCGTGTTTAATACAAAGATCGAAACCTGCATCTGATTTGTATGCTTTCCAACAAGAATTATTTCCCGGAATAATTATTTTCGAGTTGTCATCATCGTCGTCATTAATTATTTGAATTGCTCTTTCTATACGTACATACAAGTCGGAAAAGTAAGTTTTATCATACATTTGTGGATAATGAGGCAAAAAGACATATTGGTTGAAAAGGTTGTATTTGGATAATAAGGTGAAAAATTTAAATTGAGTCTTTACATATTTTACGGCTGAAATTAAATCTATCTCTTGTATTTGCATACTTTTCCAAATAATGTCCTTAAGATTGTACTTATTAGGGATAACAATTACCGATGGAAATTGTTCAAATATTTCTGTGGGAATTTCCTTTATACAGTCGATGATATTCTTTTCATCAAAATTTTCAATCGAGTCAAATATTAACGAAAAATACAATTGAGATAGTGGCGAACGTTCAAATAGTCTATAATTTTGTTGTTGTTGCATTTTATTCACAATTGTTAATGTGTGCAGGTTTTGTCTAAAAGTCTTTAATGATTCCCTACTATTTTCATGTTTAACATCATTATAGAGGTGTACGTTTTCAAATCTCTTGAGAAATTTGAGTAGTCCCATATGTGTAAGACCATCCAAAAATATATTTTTAGCAAGTGGAAATTTTTCCTTAGAGTAGTAGTAGGAATTGTTGTATCCATATCAATGATTAGATTAGATGAAGATGTTGTAGGCATGGTAGATTCAACGTTTAAAGAGGACATACTGCAAACAACAACAATTCAAATTAGATATGATGTATAAATATAAAACCTGTTAAACTCACCTGTTTAAGTAATTACACACACAAAACAAAAAATATATGTTGTGAGAGAGGAAAACGCAGACAATTGCTTGTATTTACCAATTCAATCTTTTTATAACATAAAAGATAGTTCAAAACAGATAAGAAGGTTAAAATTTAGCAGATAAGGAATAAATTCAAATACATTGAATGTACAATATAATTAATATAACTTGTGTTTTATGCAATGATAAAAGTATTAGCAGTATGTAGTTAAAAATAACAAAAAACAACTTGTACGAAAAAAGGTTTTATTAAGTATAAAAAGAAAACTATAATGATTTAACAACAACAATTTTCAATTTGATCAATGTAGGGTTTCATTTCTTGTAAAAAGGTGGGACTGATTCCTCGTTGAAATTTTTGAATAAATTTCCAATTAACTCGTTCTCTATGTCGACGGATAAAATCTTCAGTCAAGTTTTGATGGATACTGATGGCATTCCAATCCAACATTCCGGCAAATTCCTCCATAAATCGTTCGTTTAATTGCTGATATTGGGAGATAAGTTGCCAATTGACTTTATTGATACAAGTTCGTATTAGATCTTCGTCTAAATGTTGTTTTCGTGATATGATGTTCCAATTGACAAAATCTTGAAAATAAATGATAAATTTCGCAGGTAAATCGGGAAAATTGGATATTTCATTCCACCAAGCTCTTAGACAAGCCATTATTTTAGAATGTATGTGTCAATAGCAAGTATACAAATAATATGATTGTATTTGATGTATGTTTTTATATATAATTAACATGAATGGATGCTATCTGTTTCCTTGTCTTGCCGCAGCCTCTCTCTCGATTCCTCGTTCTTCTTTGCCAAAGGAAAGAAAGTAAGCAGGTACGTTCTTTGCTCCATCGTTCTGTTTGATTCGATCTTTGACCACACATCACAAACATTTTTGATTTCGTATTTCACTTTCACCTTTACATTGTGGACATTTTACTCGTACAATAACTGGCATTTTTGAATGAATGATATGATGTGTATTAATGAAATGTTTTATACAAGTTATCTCTCCCTACTATTTATAGTTGTAATTGATAGAAGCATGGAAATTAGGCTATTTTTTCCTATATACAAAATTAATTAAACAATATGTACAATATTTACGTATTCTAACTCGATCTCGATAGTAACTATTTATATTTTTGTTAACTGCACATCCACATTTTAAACAGTTAAATTTTACATTTTCCATATTTTTTAGAGACTTCAAGAGGTTCTCGGGAGGAGAACACGATCTCTATAAAAACAGATGCTAAATAAGTTTTTGATTCATTTATCATTCGCTCATATTGACCACACTAATGTTCTCTACCTGTCTATTGTTTGTTCTCGTTATTGTTGTTGTTCAAAGTACAAACAACTACGATGCTGATGTCAATAATTCTTGTAATCAAAATTACGAATATTTATTAGAGGATTATCATTCACTTTATAATACCAGTTTAAATCTGTATCAGGAATGTATTAAGTCACTGGACAATTATATGGATTTATACGATAATGAACAAGCTGTTAATGATATTTGTATGGGAAAAATTCTAGAATACGAATACCTGGCTGCGAATTTAACAATGTCGTTAAATTATACGAAACATATTGCACTGCTCAAGGAAAATATCAAATTGGAATCGGATTTGTATTTATTGAGAACCAATCTAACGGAAACATTGCAAATTTGTCAAGAAAAAATACAAAGTAGCATATGTCGTAATTGCCGATTTAAAGGGGGAAATTGAAAATTTTAAAAGCAATTTGACCGATCTGACTCGTGAAATCTATCAGTTAGATAACGATGTGTCCAAATGTCAAAAGGATTTAAAACAACAGAGGAAAGAAGAAACGAAAATTTTCGTAAATCTAAAAGACTGCTTAGAACGAGAAGAAGTACTTTTGGACTCGAAAGACAAATATATTATTCGACTGTCGACGTGTAGAAGACAAAATAGAAAATTGCGAGAAGGAGAAAGTTAAAATTTAATTTGGTGCATTTGAACTACTCATTGCATAGTAATATAATTTATCATTGTATGTGCTACTATTGACATTATCTGCATGGAATTTTTTACTTATTTATGTAGTAGTTGTTGGAGAGAAACACACAGAGTTCCATATGCAAATTATCAAAGACCTCGAACTCGAATACGGGTTTATTGTAATCAGTGTGCTCGTATAACTATGTGGTATCTTCTTGAGGAATAACAAATCAGTATCTTGGAAATAGTCTTAGAAATAACAATTGCTGCTACCATGAACTTTACTTATTTATGTAGTGGTTGTTGGAGAGAATCGAAAAGTATACCTTTTCAACCACATATAGCTCAAGTAAATTTAATCATTAGACGTAATAATTCTGTTCGACAACTTCGACCTCGACTCAGATTACGAGATTATTGTTATAAATGCGAACGAACGACTATTTGGTATCTTATCGAAGAATAATCTCAGATTTATGAAATCACATAGTATGTAATTAGTTAATACATGCAAAATTGTATTCAGTTATAAAATAGACGATATGTTTAAGTAATAACATGTTTTTTATTAAGTTTACTAAATAGTACAAATAAATAAAACACATCTATCACATTTTATGATGATTCAATTCGGTCTCTTACAGATATGATTATTTGGCATTAAGTTAGTAAATTGATTCTTGGTTTCATTTTCCAATTTGTTCTTTTTTCTTTCCAAAGTATCTTTTGGTATATATCCTAGACTACGTACAGTTTGCCATGAAGCCTCTTTGTAATATCGAGTACAATTGGAACAATAAGTATTCTGATTATAAGATTTATGACCCAAATAGGTTATTTTACTTTGACATGAAGGACAACTTGTTGAGGAATTCATTCTTTATCGATTTCTATCTCGTTTTCTATTAAACTTTATTATTATTAAAATTATTTCATTTAAACCTTTTTGATATAACGAATCAAGACAAATTTTAAGATTATTTTATTTTACTCCTACTACCCAAGTCATTTTCAGTTGAAACCAATATTAAAATGAATAACTAAATACTTTCATGTATCTTATATCTAACTATTATTCGTAAATAAAACAAAGGTAAATGTTTTACAGTTTATTAGTAACTTGAAAACAAAAACTTTTACGTTTACAAACTATAAGGTATATTTATTATTTAATATATAGGATTTTATCCCTGGATACTTTTGGATTGCATCCAAAAATGTCTTTTCATCCTCTGCACTTTCTGCCTCTACGTGTAGATACTTTATCGGTAATATCCAGGTAATTTCTTCCAATTTGGTAGTTGGTACTTCATCCCCGTCCAAGAATACATTAATTTGATTAGTATTATTTACAATTTCAATTTTATGCACACCACGTCTGTGAAAGAAATAAAGGATATATAATAATCTATATATTAATTAAATCAGTCATTAAAATCAAAGCTAAATATATAAGTAGTAAATTATATGAAACAATACTCACACGAATAAGTTTTTTATTAATATATATAACGTTTTGATAGGTAACACTTTAATGTCTTCAGATTCAAAAATTATCAACATTTTTAAAAGCAACTATTTGTTTCACTACACAACAAATAAATTTGACTCTGAGTAAGAAATTTTAATGCTTATATAGTAAATACAGTAAAAAAATAAATCACGTCATTTGATATTTGGAAAATTTATGTGACTGGAGCAATAAATTAATGATATCTTGTTTACTTAAAAACCTTATCAGACAACATTTTTACAGACAAAACGACTCCACTAGTTTACATATTTGCTTATTTATATTTTTAATAGACTAATTGACTCTCATGACGACTATGTATGATGTGATTAAATCCCCTATATAATAGGTGTATAGAAAGGTATTAAAATCAATACAAAATTCATTCGTCTAATAGTTACTTGCTCCAATACTTAATAATGCCGCTTTTTAATGAAGAAGAAGTAAATGCCAACAACGTTATAAAAAGAAATATAGAGTTACTAAGACTACTGGAATTAAGGCAAATAGAAATTGCCGAAGAAGAGGAAGAACATTTACCCTTAAATTTATTAAGAGAAAAATTACTACAACAAAAAGTTCAAGTTGATGAAAATGATGATGATGATGATGACAACGATGATGAAATCCCACTTAGTAAATTAAAGGAAAAATGGTTAAAGGAGAAAATGGATGAGGATGAAGAGATGATTGAACAAACAGAGAGTGAAATGGATGTGGATGATGATGATGATGATGATGATGATGAATATTTAAGTTGGGAGGATATAATTAAATTAGGATACCAGATATTATAGTTTAGATGTTAGATATTTTATAAATACCTTTAAGAAGAAAATAGATATTATTATAGTTTAGATGTTAGATATTTTATAAAATACCTTTAAGAAGAAAATAGATATTTCTCTCGTATAAAACTTTTGTTTTAATAATTTAAACTTTTCTAGAGACCTAACTATTTTTTATTCCATTCCCTAAAAAAATACAAAAATAAGATTAATATTGAAATCAATTCAGGTAAACAATTTTTGTGGAGAGGTCATATTATATATATGTTTGCTTTGTAAAAGTTTTCTTAGTTGTAAAGTAACTGTGACACGATGAAGTTGGCTGTTCTCGATATTCAGGGATTTAACTTTTTATTTGCTGCTGATGATGATAATCATGATGTGTATGTGGAAGAATTTCATGCTAAAGAAATTACGATATCAAATGGTTTACAGACAAGTCATTATGTATTGAAACCCAAAATACCCTTTGCTCAATTATCTCGACTCAATAAAAGAGCTGTTTGTAAGACTGAAAAGGAACTTGGTTTACGATATTCTTCCGGCTATGTAGATTACAAGCAAGTTGGAGAAATTTTAGATAGAGTACTGGACAATATTGATGTATTGTATGTAAAAGGAAAACATGTTTTTCGATTCGTTCAAGACAACATTGCTGCTTCTACTACTAATTTGCATACTAATCCCAATTTCAAGATGATTGATATAGATACTTTAAATGTATGGAACATACCAACATTTAAACCTACAAAACCTTCCTGTTTAGATCATAATCTAATTTACAATGCTAAAGTTCAATGTAGTACTACAAATTGTACGACACTATTGGCATGGCTATCAATATTCATCCCATAATATCAACATCATATGTATTTAATAAATTTTTTAAGGAATTTTTCCAAATGTTAACTGAATAATTTGTAGAAAAATTATTGAAAGAGCGAGTTTAATAAATATTTTTAATTTCAAACATGTGTGTTTTATTATTTCCTATTTAAAATACTAAAAGTATTCAGAATATAAGGACTTTATACTAGAAAAACAAAACATTAAATATTTAAGGATATAAGGACTTTATTAAGACACATATACATATATCTATTACTTAAAAAATAAATAAAAGGTAATAAAAATTAACAAGGAGTTTCTAATGGTTGTCTCTTTGTTCTCGTTGTCGTTGTTGGTATTCTCGTTCCCCAATCGGTCTTGGAATTATTGATTGTACATGTTTATCTATAAGATCATGTGTACCAGTCTTCCAGATATCCTGACATTTCGAATGCATTCCTTGTTGTCCCCCTGAAAATAGGTCGTTATCACGAACACCACATGCTATACATCCTCCATTTTGATATAAACCGACTCCACTTAACAATTTACCAGGTGTTAATTCGACAGCATTACGATTAATCCAAAGTCCATTTCTTTTTGTTACTACATATAATTGTTGACGATCTTCACTCATTGTTTATTTGATTTTATGTTTATCAAATACTGACTATTAACCAAACATATCCATTTAAATATACATATCCCTTCTCAATCGTTCTTTTTAACCTTATCATCAAGAATTATAGGAGAATCTCAGTATAACACATTAAATTGTCAAAGATTTCATCTTATTTGCAAAATGAATTTATTCAGTCAAGATGATTTAGTATATAAAACTTGTAGAAAAATTGATGATTTTGTCAAGAAATTAGCATGTTGTTGTGAAACAAGGATTCGACTAATATCTTATCGAGAATATTTAACACCCTTTTATCGATCGCAAACAAGTTACGAATAATTTAGAAACACATTACGTATCATGTGTATGGTCACATCCTGGAGTTCGAGAAGGACCCGATACATGTGAATGTTTCCATGTTAATATGGTACTAAGACGTGTCAATGAAGAATTGTCAGAGTTGTCGACATCAAACAAATGTATCCAATGTAGTATTTATTGCAATCATAATAAGAATAATAAGTTAATTGAACAATTATCTAAACTATTTGTAAATCTATCGAGCTGTTTTAAAAAATAAATTTTAATACAATGTTAAATAAAATTGCCATCTAAATATTACTGTTTTTCCAATCACCAGATTTTGTTATTATTATTTTTATATATTGCAGTTTGTTTTTAAGTAATAGCGCTAATTAAGTCATAGCAAATTTTCCAATCACTTTGTTATTATAAACATGTTTTCAACATTTATCTCTTATCATTTTATAAAATTAATCCAATTGTTTTTGTTATTTTTGTCTATAGCGACTAGTCGACTCCATACATCATTATTTAGATAAGTGGTAATTTTCCAATTTAAATTGCATTTATACTGATAAAAAACGTGTATAATTAGTATATGCATATCAGATGATTTGTATTTATTATATAAACACATACATGTCTTATGTCGAATCAATTACAAGTTATCAACATAGTAACATATAACTGATTTAATCTCTTTGGAAATTTTATTAAAACAGAAAATTGTCAAATCATACACGATGACAAGTTCTCAATGTTCATATAATCTAGTAATAAAATGTTCACGAAGTGGTGCAACGTTAAAGTTTTGTTGGAGTGCTGAAATGGTACAACTGAAGAGCTGGCCCTGATGTTAACTCAATTAAGTAAATCAAAGTGTAAAAATTGTCTACAACCTTTAATTATGCAAATTTCTTATAAAAACAAGCCTTGTGCATTGGTTAGACCATTACACGAAAATCTGTTCATTGGCAAGGAAGAATACGAATGGCTCAGGGACACACTACTTCATATGGGTCGCAAATGTCTTCGATATACAACTCGAATTAATGTATTAGCAGGAATGAGCGGCCCGTATTCAGCTAAACTGAAGATGGCAGCCTCCACTATACGGAAACGTTCCCACCAGGATGATTAATGTATTATAATAATTTTTGTATTAAGATATTAGTTAATTTTATATAGAGATTTTATTTTTTTTTAAGTATTTAAGTAAGTCAATAATTTAAACCAATTTGCTTTTTAGTAGACAAATAATATTGATATTATATTTACAACCTATTTCTTAGTTTATTATTAGTCAAATCTTTGTTCTTTTGGAAACAAATTTTGATTTATACAAATATCAGAATTACTAAGTAGTGATAGTAACTTTAAAACAAACAAAACAGCACAACCTATTTCTTAGTCTATTATTAGTCAAATCTTTGTTCTTTTGGAAACAAATTTTGATTTATACAAATATCAACTAAGTAGTGATAGTAACTTTAAAACAAACAAAACAACCTTTACGTGTTTACATTTACCTACAACGAAATATCGTAAATTTATTGGTCTTTCAATTATTTTTAATGCTTTCGAATCTACTTTTTATCAACTAATTTTAACATTTCTTATCTGTTTTTGTTGAACTCTCTCATTTATACATACTAATAAGCATTTCATAATTTTTAGTCAAATAGTTATTAGTAAAGCATATAATATTGCAATTTGTACTTTATCCAATACATTTTACATCCTCTTATCGACAAAAATTTGATCTTTCTTATCAAATTTGTTGAACTCTCTTAACAACTGGTTTTTGTTGGTATCATTTCGTACCAGGCAACATATTATTTACATCTTAACATTTTAGTTAGTTTTATTGTATATTTTTGTACTTTTAAGTATTTAAGTAAGAATCTAAAATATTAATTTATCCAATACATTTTACATCCTCTTATCAACTAATTTTAACCTTTCTTATCTGTTTTTGTTGAACTCTCTCTCGCATTTATTTAATATTTCTAATCAAATATATAGTTATTAGTAAAACATAATATTGCAATTTATATTTTATCCAATACATTTTACATCCTCTTATCGACAAATATTTGATCTTTCTTATCAAATTTGTTGAACTCTCTCATTTAATTTAGGTTTTTGTATCATTTCGTACCAGGCTCTACATTTACATCTTAAGATTTTAGTTAGTTTTATTGTTTTATAGAGATTTTATATTTTTAAGTATTTAAGTAAGTAGTTTTTCAAATTTTCTCCAAGGTATAGAAGAATAGTTGTAAAGATTTTTAAACAAATTAGACGAGGCTCTTTTGTTCATTGGTATTAATATATTTATTAAATCTGTGTTCTCATACTTGTATGTTTTATTCTCCTCTCGTTCCCACACAACGAGTCAAAGGCTCAGCTCATTTTTAACAAATATTTTACTAAGATTTACAATACAACGAGACCAAATTATACTTTTGTTAGGCTCAACAAAACCTTTTACAAAACTAGTAACAGATGACTCGAATGAATTATTTTATAGTTTCTTGTATCTACTTTATTTTAGTAACAATTTGTAGAATTTATTAATATATTGTCTTAAATATCTGCTCATACTTGTATTTTATTCTCCTCTCATAATACGAGTACAGACTAGGCTAGGATCATCTCTCTCTACATATATATTTTACTAAAATTTACAATACAACGAGACCAAACTAAGCTCAACAAAACTAACTCTTTGTGAAAAACAAACAACAACTTTTACTCTTATACGGTAAAAGGCTAGGCTCATTTAATATTTTACTATTATTATTATTACAAATCAAAAACTCATTTGAGATTCATTTAAGCTCATTTCGTACTTATTTTACGATTTTTGACAAATATTACTTATTTAACTTGCTTTCATCTCATATAACATATTATAGCAAAATCCAACGAGTTCACAACATTTCAACGAGCTCACAATAAGCTCATTTTCATACTTATTTTACTTGCTAACAAATTTCATCAATTTTAATACACTTGTATGCATTCAAAACATATCATTATCAACTATTTTTGACCTTTCTTATCTATTTTGTGACCTATCAGACCATTTAGAACATTCTAGCTATCACGTCATTTCTATTTTTAGAATAATTCGCCAAAGTGTTTACTTGGTTTCAATTCAAGGAAATTAGCATAAGTCATACTTTTTGTTTACATTTTGCCTTATCTTCGACATTTTTACCGACTTTACGGCGCCAGTTATTTACTGTTTTCGCTCAAATTACAAGATTTTACATTGTATCATTGCTAATTTTAATACATTTACTTCTTTGCCTTTACAATTCAACCTATCAGACACAATTTCGAATAGATAACACACATTTTTTACCCTTCAACCAATCAAATTTTATACTCTTATTAGCAACTTTTACACAACAACCTATCAAATACATGCCTTTTCCAATAGACAACACCCATTTTCACAGCTCACCTATCCAAATACACAGATTCTTATCTAATTTTACACATTCAACCAACCAAATACAACATTTCTTATCTAGTTACGCCTACTCTGATAAGACCACACCAATAAGCATCTAAACTAATGCAACTTCTCCTCAAATGAAAGTTTACAAAGTTTTTAATGAAGTTAAGATACCCTGTTTCCACATCTACTGGACTTGTTACGTCATTGACGATCACTTCTTGCAGACTATCTACCTCTAGAAAGACATTTTTCAAACATCTAAACTTGACAAATTTTAACTCATTGACGACTACTTCTTGCACTTTCTTAACTAATAAGCTTACACATATTCACATCTAACATTAAAACATCTCTTAGACAAATTTTATTTTACCAAAAAGGCACTGATTCAACATCCACTGGACAATTTACGTCATTGAAGACTACTTCTTGCACAGCTTTCAACATTCCTTTTTTATGGCATCCCAACAATTGCATTCTCTATTACGAATCCTATTTGGCTAAGTAGGATAAGTCCCCAGGTTTTGCAGTATTGAAACCAACTTATGTAGGTTCAAATCCTACTACAGACATGACTTTTTTTAACTTATTTCATTTAATACACAACATTTAACACACATTTATTCTAAGTCCCCAAGGTCTTTCAATGACTAAAAGGCACTGAGATACATCCACTGGACTTGTGACGTCATTGAACACTTCTTCAGATATTACAGGTAAATTACAGGTAAACAGGTGACACAGGTAAACAGGTAAACAGGTATACAGGTATACAGGTAAACAGGTAAACAGGTAATCAGGTAAACAGGTAAACAGGTAAACAGGTAAACAGGTATACAGGTAATTAAGTGACAACAGGTACAGGTCAAAGGTCAAGGAAAACGTAACTAATTCACTTATGCGGACGAAAAACGACCTTCCAAGACACAACTTTCAGAAGATTTCAGCCAAACGACTGAAACTCCTGAATTCACTTCTTCAGGTACTCGGCAAGGTCGGGTTAACTTTCAAGGTCAAATGTGGTCCAGAACCCCGCTTGTTATACTACTCCTAGGAGTCAATTCTCATACAAGTTTTAAAGATTGTTATTCAGAAAGTTCTTTAGAAAACCTTTTCTCGCGTCTATGTACCCTAGATGATCTCTCGCGGATGGAACGCTTAAAGGCAGAGAAAGTAATAAGCTCTTTCAAGGAAATAAGTAGTAAAGATAGGTTAGGCCGAACGAATAAAATCACCATGTCTATAGATACGGCTGATGCCAGTCCTGTAAAGACAAGGCCCATCGCCATGTCTCCGAACATGTCAAAAGTATTAAATAAGGAGTTAGACGAAATGTTGAAACTCGGAGTGATATCGTCTATGCTTTGACGGAAGAAAGCTCAACGAGGTCAGCAAATTTGATAACTATCCATTACCGAACATCGACAGAATTTTGACATCACTCAGGAATGCTAAGTATGTATCCTCGATAGACCTTAGAAAGGCTTTCTGGCAAATTCCTTTGGACAAATCCTCTAAGGAAAAGACCGCTTTTGCAGTAGTAGGCCGAGGTCTATTTCAGTTCGTCACTATGCCGTTTGGTCTAAAGAACGCTGCTCAAACTCAGCAACGTTTAGTGGACGCTATATTTGGTCCGAAATATGAGCCACATATTTTTACCTATCTCGGTGATATTTTAGTAACATCGGAAGACTTCGAATCGCATATTCGCTTACTTAAAGAAGTAAAAGATAAATTGAAAGAGGCCGGACTGACGATAAATTTGAGCAAATGTGATTTTTTTTCAAAACTTCTCTAAAGTTTTTAGGCTATATTGTAGGCTCAAATTCCTTGCGTACCGATCCGGATAAAGTAGCAAGCATGGTTAATTATGCGAGACCTACTAATACTACGGAAGTTAAGCGCTTCGTAGGAATGTGTTCATGGTATAGACGTTTTATTGAGAATTTTTCTACCCTGTTGTCGCCTATTAATGATCTTTTGAAAGGACGAAAAAAAGGACAATCGATAGATTGGACAAAGGCAGCAGAAAAATCTTTTATAAAGATTAAAGAGCTATTGGTTTCAGCTCCAATTTTATCCCAACCAGATTTTTTCCCAACAGTTTTATATTTCTAGTGATGCTTCTAATACCGGTTTAGGGGGCGTCCTAACACAGAAAATCAATGGTGAGGAAAGAGTGATAGCGTATGCCAGTAGAACTTTATCAAGGGCTGAACGTAACTATTCGGTTGTTGAAAAAGAATGTTTAGCAGTACTCTTTAACATCGAAAAGTTTCGACCTTACATAGAAGGTGTTCCTTTCACGGTCATAACAGATCATTATAGTCTATTGTGGCTTAATTCTATTAAAAATCCTAGTGGCAAACTAGCGCGTTGGGCGATTAGGTTGAGACAACATACGTTTAATTTAATTCATAGAAAAGGAGTCCACAATGTTATTCCTGACGCTTTGTCAAGAATCCCAGATCATACAGTGGACGAAAACAGTCTTAAGGCACAGATTGGCGTAAGAATTGATACAGTTGATATAGATCGCATTGATCCATGGTACGCTAATTTACGGCACCAAATTAAAGAATTTCCTGAAAATTTTCCGCAGTGGAAAGTGGAAAATAATTTCGTGTACAAGTTTATCCCAAACCAGTTGCCTTTAAAAGTTAATGTACCCGAGTGGAAAATACTAGTTCCTAAACCACAGAGAGAGGAAATTATAGACATGTGTCATACTCCTCCTACTTCTGGTCATTTTGGTTTTTGTAAAACTCTTCACAGGGTTCAGGAACAGTATTATTGGCCAAAAATGCGTTTTGATATCTTAAAGTTTGTGAGGACTTGTGAAGTATGTGGAGCGCAGAAATCTCCAAATACACTACCTATGGGACTGATGGGAAAAGAGAAAACGGTTGATTACCCTTTCCAAGTCATAGCAGCTGATCTAGTAGGCCCATTTCCACGTCCAAAAAAGGGAAATAAATGGCTTCTCGTGGTTTCTTGCTGGTTTACAAAGTATACCATGCTATTTCCTTTGAAAAGCTCTAAAGCAGAATATATAGAGAGAATTTTGGAAAAAAATGTCTTTCTAATCCACGGTGTTCCATCGCTCTTGATATGCGATAACGGTACTCAGTTTACCTCTAAGAGTTTTAAGAGCTTAAGTGAAACTTATGGTTTTAACATCCGTTTTAATCCCGTGTACACCGCAAGACACGAAGTAACAGGGTTCACACCGTCTTTCTTAGTTTACGGCAGACATATACCTCTACCTGGATCGTATTATAAAAATTTAGATTTGGATGTCAATGTTGACAGCGAAATAATTCCGGGTAACAGGGGTGCGTACGCCGAAAATTTGAAGGGTTTAAAAGATATTTTCACCGACGTGCGTAGTAGGATACATAAGGCTTATGAACGGAACAGTAAGTCTTACAACCTTAGAAAAAGGGATTTTGCCTTTAAAATAGGTGATCACGTTTGGCGAAAAAATAAAATTCTTTCCAGTGCAGCTGATAAATTCACATCTAAGTTGGTACCTAAGTATGTGCATTGCGTGATAAGAGAAAAGATTTCAGATTTATTTAAGGTTTGGTTAATTTAGATGGGACTAAAGTAGGACGATGGCATATTAAAGACTTAAAAACCATTAAATGGACCTAACCCTAGTGAAAGTTTGTCAGAAGAAGAATAATTTATATTTACATTATCTTAATTGCTTTACTTTATTTTTTTTGATGTTGCTCTGTAGAGGTGACGACCTCGTTTTTTTTGACTGTTATAAAAGTTGAGCAGAGGATAGCTTACTTTTATAGTTTTTTGCTAAGGTTTTGGGTACTGATCATATCCAAACTTAGGTTGATTGTAGTTGATGTTTAGCATCGACTCAGCTGTTGCGAGCTTGCGAAAGAGTCACACTCAGGATATATCATATGACTGGTATGTCGGTGGTCGCGGGATTTGATTTGCTTATGACCCCAAAGAATATCTAGTTCTTGACACTTGGAAGCGAAATTTTGATTAGAGGCAATCCAAAGTGATCTTGAGTTTGGACAAGCGCAAGATGGAGCTCGCGTGGTATGATGTTGAGTCAAAAGATTTCAAAGTTTGTTACCGAGTGGGTGTATTTTTATTACCTTAGTGGTATATGTTGGGTGCAATTAAGAGTAAATTGATTTGGGTATATCCAGTAAGTTTAAGACTTGGATTAATTTGATTTAGATCTTCTTCTGAATTGACAAACTGAGGGTATTTTCTATTCTTGTCAGGGCCGTTTAAACGTTACCTTTGGTCACTAATTTTTTTTAAAATTTTTTTGCATAGACTCATAGGCGTCTGATGAGTTTTTTCGGTCTACTATCAGATTGATGGGAAATTGAAGTCCTGCAGGAGAACTAAAGGCTGATCATTTACAGGAGATGAGAGCAGAGTAGGACAGTCGTTTCACAAAGAAATGATCAAAATCTGATACCGAGATGAGAACCTTGTCAAGAGTGGCTAAGCGCAGTGAAGGAAGATTCCTAACCGAATTTTTAGATTTCCAAGAGGTAATCTAGAAGTTTGGGCTGACAGAAAACGGTTATGCCTGATACCTGTAGCAGTTTCTTCTAGAGGCTATTGTCTAGGAAGACGATTAACACCATGATCGAATATTGTAGCTGTCAACGATGTTTTCTTCTTGTTTCTGATTAAGCTGGAAAAGCTCTTGTCGTCTTCAAAAGTTTTGTTGCATTGCCACCGAAAAATTGAGAAATTTTTGCTTCATGTAGCTTTTTAAGCTCATTTTCGTTTTTTGGAAATTTCCGTTAGAAGCTTGGTTAAGTCAACCTTGTAAACCTTTTAGGTTGTATCCCATGAGTTATCTGTTTTTACAGGCTGTGATGCACCGGGTGCTAACAGATGCCGTTACGACGTTTGGCAGGGAGTTAGTCTTCCTGAGGAACAGACTGATTGGAAGGGTAGTCTATGGGGGGCGAACGTTTGACCTTTGGGACCTTTAGAGGTTTTGTTACTCAATGGTTATTTCTATTTGAGCCAAAGGAGAGCCTAGTTACTGTAGTCAACCTCAGCTCCAATTAGCCTATTAGTGGTGACAGGCTGTTGGCAGTAGTGTGTTTCGGAACACCCTATTGATTAAATTTTTTTTGACTTATGGTGGTGTGGTAGACACCGTTTTAGTTTAGTGGATGCTATAATCTACTCCCTTTTGTTGGTGGACACCAGGGTCACCATTTCCGTATTTTATTGTCTCCACCCTTTCAGTAGATCGTGGTGAGGTGTTTATCTCCTGTTATTTGGGATGGATTAAATGTTTTTCGTTGTTGTTCTAGGGCGAGACCAGTACCCGAGGTTCTTCATGCAACTTGAAGAAGCGCAATGCTGGTTAAGTTTTATATCTCTGTGTAGCCACCCTGAAGAATGATGGAGGGCGTTTTTTCTGGTCATGTTTCTAGGCAGATTTGCCACTTTGGTGCGATGTGCCGAAGATTTATTTAGCTTTTGCTAAGAGCTTTCACCAAGCTCGATATGGAGTTATCATAACAAGAGTTTGGGATTTGAACTCCTGTATATATTTCTGTAAATATTTCGGTGTGTATTGGTTGCCTGAGGGCATGTGCTCAAAATGTGTGATTTTGAGTCGTTTTGTTTATGGACTCCTATATATAAAATTGTGATTTTAGGGAGGTCCTATTTCGAGACTTGCTGTCTCATACGGTTATTTTGGGAATGTTTCCTTGAATGTTAGTTGCGCGCGGACTAATCATTCTGTTCTTTGTGAACATTGCTTTTTGAAGCAGGATCATTCAGTTTAGTGAATTTTAGCTTTTATAGCTATTCACTGTGTTTAGGGTGAATTTTGGCTTTTATAGCTATTCACTGCGCTTATAGTGATATTGTTAGCTTTTATAGCTGCTCACTATGTTAATGGCGAGATTGTTCTTTAAGAACGCGGACTTTGTGTAGTCGAGGACTATTTACAGAGTGTTTTCTTGGCGAGGAGCCGAGGCTTTTTTCTGGCGATGTACCAGAATGTTTTCTTGGCGAGGAGCCGAGGCTTTTTTTCTGGCGATGTACCAGAATGTTTTCTTGGCGAGGAGCCGAGTTTTTTTTTCTGGCGATATACCAGAGTGTTTTGTTGGCGATGAGCTGACGTGTTTTCTGGCGATCAACCAGAGCGTTTTCCCTGGCGATTTTAGCATGTCTTGATGTCTTAGGACGTCGACATTGCGCTGCAGAGTGCGATTATCTTCGGAGTGCGACTAGTAGTGATACTAGATTAAGAATGTTCTCTTAGCGGTGAGCTAGAGCATTGATGGCGATTCTTCCCGAGCGTTTGTCTGGAGTTTCATCCAGATGGTTTTTTCTTAGCCTTGTGCTAAATGGTCTTACAAGACTTTCTCCTTTTAGTGTTAGTGTTTGCACTAGGAATCATTTATTTTTTTGTTTTTTTCTTTATTTAAGAATTTTTCTAAATTTCTTTTGCTGAAATAGAAATTTTTCTGACAATCCTTAAACTATTTTAAGGGGGGTGTTCATATTTTGTCTCAGTTCACTTTTTTTGATTTAGACAAGAGTCTAGACAAAGTTATATTTTTTTGTTTTGGTAACAATAATAGAGCTGTTTCTTTTATATAAGAAGACCGCGATTGTTACTTTGGAAAGGTATTTCTTATGTTCATGCAAGGATTTTTATTTACTTTTTGATGTACTTAACCTTAGTGCTTAATTAAGTTAAGTCTAGTTATTAAGATTTCTTGTGATCATGCAAACATTTTCATTTATTTTTCATTGTACTTTAATATTAGTGCTTAATTAAATTAAGTCTAGTAGTAAGGTCCGAAGTTTGTAATCTTGTTTTAAGTTCTGACCTTAGTATTAAGTGATAGTGTACCACTTTGTACCTTTTCATAAGTAGCCTTAGTTTAATAGACTAGTGTAGTCTATTTCTTTTTGGAAGGGGGTAATGTAACATTCATTTTTTCCTAGATTTTAAGACCATGTAATGTTACTGTTTTTGGCTTTATAATGTACTTCTTTTCATCTTTGTATCGAGCAGTGTATTACACTGGAACGTCTAGCCGCGTGGTACAGTGTGCAGTGCGGGTTTCCGACCGAAGCTATCGAATTCGTAGTACGCCGGGATTGGTCAAATGTTTGTTTCCGGAGTTTGGTTCCGGCGTCGCCATTTTAGAGACGTAGTTCTCACGGCTTATTTAAGGGTCCGGAGAACATACATCAGGCTTACTTCCACCGAGCCGCAGCCAGGCTTATTTCCACCAAGCCGCCGAGAGGCTTATTTCCATCTAGCCGCCGAGAATGGGCTTATTCTCATCAAGCCGCAGTAGAGGCTTCTGGCAATATTTACGAGAGCCAAGTTTAAGCACGAGTTTTTTAACGTTAAGCCGTAGTGGGCTTGTGTGTGTTTTCTACATGGAGTAGCCAAAGTAGCGCTCTTCTCAAAAGTGATGAAATGTGTGAAATCGGTTTTGTGTTCCATTGAAGGCCTAGAAGCCCGTAAGAAAACCGTAAGTCACCAGAACATACATCAATAGATCTATTTCCCGCAAATAAGTGTTTTAACATCAATTTGAACTGATAAATCGTGAAGTGAATATCACGACTCTTCGATTTCGGGTGTAGTAAAGTTTTAGAAGTAAAATGTCTGGTTTAGGAACTCTACTTTATAAGAACTACTTTTAGGCTAGAATTTTTGTAATTCTTAAAACTGCAAAGGTTAGAACTTTTATTTTAAATCATTAATAAATTTTTCTTTTTGGGGATTAAAGCTAGTGTTTCACTGTACACCTATCTTTCTTTTCAGGATAAGGACGGTTGTACCAAACTGATTTTTTTACTTTAACAACTGTACACCATTTCAGTATTTTTTCATTTTTTAGCTGAAGTTAGATCCTTTCTATTTTAAAATGAATGGTGCCCAAAATTCGTACAACTAAAGCTTTTTAAAAATAGAAAATAATTCCAAAAAGACGTACAACAATTATCTCTTACCCATATCTCTCTACCAAGGAAAACTGAGCTAGTGTTTGTTTAATTTCTTTAGTTCTTTTAAAAATCATTATTCACTCAATTCATTCTCAGAAATTAAAAAGAGGTTGCAAGAAAATTGCGCCCAAGCGTGGTACAAAATGACGCCTCAAAAAGCGGGCAAGTTCACATGTTACAATATATATATATATATATATATATATATAATAAATATATATATATTATATAATATATATATATATATATATATATATATATATATATCTATATATATATAATATATATATATATATATATTATATATATATATATATATATATATATATATATATATATATATATATATATATATATATATATATATATATATATATATATATATATATATATATATACTATATATATATATATATATATATATATATATAATATATATATACGAGGCTGGTTTGAAAAGTCCGTGCAAAATAAAAACTACTTATGTGTTTGGGGGGTAAACCTTTTTTTATTTTTTGACATAGTCTCCTTTTAGGCTTATACACTTCGTCCAACGATGTTCTAGTTTGTTGATCCCTTCGAATAATAGGGATTTGTCCAGTCTGCAAAATATCCATTAGTGTCTGCAATCACCTCCTCGTTTGAATAAAATTCTTTGTCCCGCCAGCCATTTCTTCAAATTGGGGAACAAATAGTAGTCCGAGGGAGCCAAGTCTGGAGGATAGGGGGGATGTGAAAAAAAACGAGTTGGAAATCCTATTTTCATTAATTTTGCGACCACAACTGCTGAGGTGTGTGCTGGTGCGTTGTCGTGATGGAAAAGGACTCTTTCTTGTGGGCCAATCGCGGGCGTTTTTCTTGCAGCTCGGTTTTCAAACGGTCCAATAACGATGAATAATATTCACCTGTAATAGTTTTACCCTTTTCCAGATAGTCGATGAGGATTATCCCTTGCGAATCCCAAAAGACAGTCGCCATAACCTTTCGGCCGAAGGAAACGGTTCTTCGCCTTTTTTGGTGCAGATTCCCCCTTGGTAACCCATTGTTTAGATTGGTTGTTTGGTCTCAGGAGTATAGTAATGTATCCCCCCACCCCCCCCATGTTTCATCACAGTGACGAAAAACGACGCTTAAAGTCCTCCGGATTCTTCTGGAACAGCTGCAACCATCCTTGCAACACTTCACACGATTCCGTTTTTTGGTCAAGCGTGAGCAAAATCGCGAGGCACCATCTTGCGGATAGCTTTCTCATGTCCAAAGGTTTATGCAAAATATTATGTACCCGTTCAGTCGAGATGCCCACAGCACTAGCAATCTCACGCACCTTAACTCTTCTGTCATCCATCACCTATCATCTTGGATTTGATCAATGATTTCTGGAGTCGTAACCTCCACAGGCCGTCCAGAACGTTCAGCGTCACTTGTGCCCAAATGGCCAGTCCCGAAAATTTTGAAACCATTTATAAACTGTTCTAATCGAAGGTGCAGAGTCACCATAATGTTTATCAAAGCTTCTCTTTAGTCTCCTGAGGCGTTTTGCCTTTCATAAAGTAATGTTTAATCACACACGAAATTCTTTTTCGTCCATTTCTGAAAATCATCGACTTCCTTGATTCACACGAATGCCAAACACAAAGAAATAGACCAATATGGCTGAAACTTGGTGTTGTGCGTTCATTCAAGAGATGCTACTAACTAAACATGACCTCGCATACGCGCCGGTGGTGCCATCTCTCGGACTTTGCACGGACTTTTCAAACAGCCCTCGATATATATAATATATATATATATATATATATCTATATATATATATATATATATATATATATGTGTATATATATTATATATATATACCGAAAAGGATAATAGTACGAGATATACGAAGCAACCTCTCTAAGTCTCTCATTTTTTTTATCCTTGATATGTTTGACTGTAAATAATTAAAAAAAAAAAAAAGAGTTACGGTAACATTTTGGATGAAGATTCTTATATATATTTATGCTCTCTAATTAAAATGCAATAGAAAATTGGTTTATAACATACAATTAGAGGAAATATCGCTACATTTAAATATTTTTAGGACATAACATCTGCTTTGTAATCAACTTGTCAACATGTAGACTAAAATCAAAATTTACCCCTAACATACTGGAATACGGCGAGACTGACAAAGATTCCAGTGACATCTAAAATAATGTTAATTTCAAACTTTTTTGAGCTCTGTTTACAAAATTACAAAGTTTGTTCCAACTTTAGTTGAAATTAAAAAAAACTGTGTATCATGCACCCGAAACAGTGCAATTATTTCTATCGTATTTTGGCCCTACAATTTTATTTATATTTATTCATTATTTCACTAACTTGCTTTCTTGTCTCTGTCGACAAAATTCATGGATTGAACAGTTGTCACGAAGGGTACATATATATTATATATATATTATATATATATATATATATATATATATATATATATATATATTATATATATATATATATATTACATATATATATATATATATATATATTATATATATATATACTATATATATATATATGTATATATATCTATATCTATAATCTATAATATATATAAATGCAACGTCTCTCTGTCTGTCTGTCCGTTAGTGCGCCTATCACTGAAGAACACTTATCCGATTTACGTACTTTTTTTTTAAAAACATACATATGTTCTCTGGCCAGGTTATAGGCTTATTTTATTACGATAAGGAATGAGCAGTGACGTAAAATAGTGAATGATGTTGGAAATAAGTTTGCCGCTAGCGCGTGCCTTTGCAATAACAGCCTAAACCATTAATATGGAACAATATTATGTAGCAAAGAATATCTGTAATGTATAATCTATAATATATATATATATATATATATATATATATATAATGCAATGTCTCTCTGTCTGTCTGTCTGTCCATTAGTGCGTTTATCACGCGGGAACCACTTATCCGATTTACCTGTCTTTTTTTAAATTCATACATATATTCTTTGGCCAGGTTAATATGTTATTTAGTAGAAAAAAGAAAAACATAGTTCTTGGAAATGGACCGTGTTGTAGTTAGAGTGACTATCGCCTGCATACTATTCAGTGTTTTAACCTTGACGAGTAAACGATTGACGAAGATGCCTCGTATAATTTTAGTCGAAAAAGTAGGAAAGTGATTCCAATTTGACGACACGGTCCAATACCAGGAACCGCATTTTCTTACTTGACCAAAGTCGTGAAAGCTTTCGTTCCACGTTCGGTAGTAGAAACATTAGATTGGCCACTTTAAAACACTTGCCACATTCGCGAATTTACACCCGATTATTAGAATTACTACTATAGTAGCTTGAAACAGTTTTTCAAATAAATATATGAGGATTATATGTTAAGTATCTGCCTCGGCCAGAGATAGCGCTACTACTTTTTAAAATATTAGATTTTTCGTAAATATAACCTTTCGCAAGAATCCTGTCAAAATAAAAAAAGACAATAATCAGATTCCTCAACTTTGACCTTTGAAAGGATGTATACATATACACGTAGCAATCCCTATTTGAAAACTTCGTTAACTTTAGTACTTTAATTTTGACATGTTAATTTTAAATTTAATGGTAAAATTTTTTATTTTCCTGTTTCAATTGTTCATGTGTGTATTTTTTTCTGTATATTTTAATTATTATTATTATATACAAACTCTAATAGTTTAAAATTTGGGTTAATAAGATAAGCGTCACTCTGAACAAAAGAACAATGAAAAATTTTGCTTTTAGAAGTGTATTAGATTTATAATGACTTGGATTAATGTTACCTAGTGGTATATTTGTTATCCCACGTCTTTAAGCATCTTACAAGTAAATGACAAATTTCACATATAAACAATAATTTAAATCTCACATATAATTTTGCTTTATCGCGTAAAATTATACCGTAGGTAATCTGTAATCTTTATCATAAAACAAAATATATATATATATATATATTATATATATATATATATATTATATATATATATATATATATATATACACTCATTAATTAAATTTATAGAAAAATTATAAAATTTAAAATCAAACAAGCAACTCTAGAAATCAGACCGACGTGAAATAACTTTACTACAATTAGTTTTTAAATTAGTTATAAACAAAACTATGCTAACTAAACATAAAAATAATGGAGCCAGTTATATTTAAAATTCTGGTCAAACGGATCCTCTCTAGTCTGAACGCCTTGTCAGACATATCGTGTTTATGTCTAGCTACCTAGTCTATTGGCGATGCTTCTGGTAGTGGCACGCTACCGTTCTCTATTAACTGGTTGTCCTGTAGCTTGCTCCATGTTGGTACCCAAACAGCATTTCAATCGTATCAATTCCAAACAGCTAGGTTATTCGGCGGTCGCCTCCTTCCATCTGGTTTGCCCCACAGCATAACTTTCTGTGCATTATCAGCATATGTTAATGTGACCAAAATACTTTAGGATGCTTACATAGGACTATGGTGGAAAAGTCTCTGTTTTAGTTTAATCTCATTAAGTACTGATACATTTATTCGCCGAGATGTCCACGGATCCTCAGCATCCTTCGCCAGTACCCATTTCGAACGCTTCTAGATGAAGTCGATCAGTGGTGTATGTATCCAAGTTTCAGATGCATATCTGAATATGGTTTTACATGAAATGTTGATTGTAATTTGTGATCGGATTCCACATGACCTTTGGAAGTGTTTCAGTATTCAAAATAGATGAGCGCCATTTGTACATATGAGAATAAAATCATTTGATTTTTTGTATGTATGTCTGGAGACCTCCAGGTATTCAATCTTCTTATATGCTGTTTAAAGACGTTAGCAATCAGAAAGTCATTATCCATGCAAAACTGTATCAGTCGCTCGCTGTTTTTGTTTCGTTATCCCAGGCAAGTTCCTATAACTTTTCGCAGGTGATTATCAGAGGTATTAACAATTTTGGTACTGAAATCGCCAATTATTATCGTGATTTTTTCGGGAGGGTATTTTGTTCAGTACATCTTCAAGGGAGTTGTAAATTCCTCCAGTTTTATTTCACTGGCATTCAAAGTGGAAACGTATATTTGAACCAGGGTGCTATTAACACGAAACTGCCTTAAATTTATAGAGATTATTCTCTTATAGGGTTGTAACCAAGTACACATTGGTTGATTTTATTCGATATCATAACTGCAAGTCATGTATGCTGTATTATTCCAAGCAGAAAAGTATACATATATAACGGTCTTTCAAAGTGACCTTTCTACCCAGTGTGTTTCTGATACACCCACTATTTGTATATCATATCTTTGCAGTTCATTAGACAGAATATCAAATTTTCCAGTCTGGAACAAGCCTTGGATATTCCATGTGGCTATACGCCTAGGTAGTCTTTCATTATTTTTTTTTTTTTTTTAAAATTAATGGGTCTAAAGCAAACACTGCTGGCAGGGAAATCCCTCTTAACTCGACTCGCAAAAACAAAGGGCAAAAGAAGAGAAATGAAAAGTCTGCACGTGAGTGAAAAAACAGAGGCGATTCAACACGTAGGTCTTGAATCGCAGTAATTGTACCCGGTTGGAAAAAATCAGTAATGTATTATAAAATATATATATTTGGCAAAGTATTCCAAAGGGATGGGAGGTTTCTACATATAAATGACTGCTTAAGGACGTTGTAACGCGGTAAGGTAACAAAGCCTGACCCTGATACGAATGTGATGTGAACTGCGCAACGGTGTAATTTCTAAAATGCAATAGGATAAAAAAGACGCTCTGGGAAGGGAAATAAGAAGCGAGTTATACAATCATCGAAAAAAACACTTTTCCAAGAAAAATACATGTATAACAGACGATAGACTCAAGTCGTCAACCGTTCTTCGACGTTCCCACGAATCCAACCCGCAGGCCTTTGGGTCTCCAATCAGGGCGAACAGCTCCTTCTCTGAAGAGAATCCAAACAAATGCAGTGTTTGTAAGGTTTGGGAGAAGGAGCCCCAACATGGGAGCAGTATTCCATAGTTGGTTGAATTTGAGCTTTGTAAAGAATTAACAGTTGTTGTGGGGTGTAAAGCTTTCTGGTTCTAAATATATTTCCCAACTTTTGAGAAGCTCTCCTTGCTATGCCTGCCAACATGTTCATGCCAAGACATATTTGCTCCCAAACTAACGCCCAACAAATTGAGCGACGATGCTAGGGGAATGGAGTGTCCCGACATAACTATGTCGGGTTCAGCAACGTTAACTTTTTAGAAAAAACTGCCGCTTGGGTTTTTGTAGCGTTAAATTCCACTTGATTACTGTCACCCCAAGATAGAATTTCTTCCAGGTCTTGTTAAGTTGAACGGACCCCTTGCTGTCTGCGGATATTCGCCTGAGCAGCCGATGTCCGAGCGTTCAAGGTGAATGAAGAGACAAGCGTACTGTCATCTGCAAGCTATAGATTGGATTCCGGTCTTTCCAGCAGATTGTTAATGTAAATGTGAAAGAGAGTAGGAGACAGTATGGAGCCCTGGGCACACCAGCGTTGATAGTGAGGGTGTTAGAAAGAAATCCGTTCCCGCCCACTACCGAAACGCTCTCTGAGGAAACTGCGAGAGCCACATACAGAACCTTTCAGATACCATAAGAGCGCAACTTAGCAACAGTCCATCGTGCCAACACGGTCGAATGC
>JAHKBH010002276.1:0-7500 GCA_019049505.1 Pachyrhynchus sulphureomaculatus
ATTAACTCTCTGGTTTCCATTCTTTCTGCTGTGTACCATATGTATTTTTCCTGTTCGTCTTCCGATCTCTTCATTTTGGACTTGCTTTTGTTGGATATTCTATATGACCTTCCTAAACAATTAATTTCTACCGCGTCTATCCTTTGCTTATCCTTTTTTGTCATTTGCCAACATTTCAATCCATATGTCAATATCGACTCTGCTGTTGCCCCGTAGATTCTCAGCTTTGTTTTCATTTCATCCGGGTCGATCAAAGTAAAGAGTTTAGAATCTCTATGCATTTTTTGCCCCGTCGACTCCTGTACTTTACGTCTCTTGGTCTGATGATCCTTTATTGGAAATTATACTTTCCAAGTACTTAAACTTCTCGCATCTTGTTACTTCCCTTTAATCTCAAATCGAAATGAATGTAATTTTTACATTCATACAAGGCAATATGTTTTTTTAATTAAAAATGCAATACTCAGTTTTTTTAGTGTGTATATGTGTGACCGGGCCTAGAGGTACGGAAAAATTTAGTATAGTCACCAGTAACGGAACAACGAAACGAACTTCAGAAACTAATTACTATCCACTTCGGTTATCCGATAGTACACTGCAGCTTGAATTTATAGTTTTGCAGGGAACACATAGTCCGTAATAGCCAACATTTGCTGCCGATGGGGTGCCGTAAGTGGAATTTACTACAATTTCGAGCATTCCAACCGGGGTATAACGGGTTACCACATACTGATCTGGGGGAGGGGGGAGGGACTTCAGTCTCGGGGGGGGGGGGGGCTCGGCGGGGGGGGGGGGGGAGTTTTGGGGTGGGGTTAGGTGGTGAGGATGGGGGTAGGAGGGTTATTTGGGTTGGTGGTGGGGGGTAAGGGGGGGGGAGGGGTGTTTGTTTGGGGGAGTTGTGGGGGGGGGAGGTTTTTTTAGGAAAATTGGTTTGGGGTGGGGGTGGGGTAGGGTAGCTTAAGCCTGATTAGGCGGTTTAGCTGCCAATTATGACGGTAAGTACGGCCCACGAAAAGGTATCCTTCAGTATTTAGTAAGTTGTTTGTGATTTGTTTCTACCTCATATTTATTTGGTTATTGTTTGGTATTTGTGCTCAAATTCACTTGTAAAGGACCTAAATAACATATTATTTCGATAGTACAATAATAAAAGAAAAATAAAAATTATAATCGGAAAATTATTATTACACCTTGTTAGACTTTATAAGAATCCAATTTGATATATATATTCAAGAAAATCATGTGAGGTCGGATTTTCGTAAAAAAAATGTGAATCCGTCAGACAGAAAAACAGACAGATAGAGACACACAAATTAGTAAGTTGTACCTCATATCATTTCATTACAAGTTTTATTTAAGATCTAACGAACCGACATGTGTGCGGAAAAAGCGATCCACGTTGTCCCTTGCAATCGCCTTTAATTGTACTCGGTCGAAATCACAGTCCATGGACAATGGTTTCCAAAGAAGTAACGCAAGGTGAAGTCATACGGATAGGAAGTTTTAGCGATCCGACGTGTAGATTCCCTAGGCATGCATCTCTCTGGGAGGAATTAAGGAAGCGGCTAACAATTCACAAACACTGTTAAAATACTTGTAGCATAGTCACCCAATCTTCACTTGAATGTAAAGTTGCTGGCGATGTTCCGAGTTCTCTAAGTGCAGGGGGCAGACGCGCAGGCCGCTCTGCTGAATAATTTCAACAAAGGAAGTGTAATGTTTGGGTGCAGAGGCAACTATAATGGGTGCAGTAGTTCAGCTTTGCGCGATGAATCATATTGATTAAATGTATTTTTCATTGAATATATAATTCCAGTACACAAGAAGGGATGTGAGTTGATGGCTTTGCATATTAGTACGCATAAAAAAAAGGCGCTAGTACACTTGCAGTTCCAATTATATATATTTATAGTTAGGGTATAGTTAATCTCTCTGATGTGTTTTGTTTTGTTAGGCTATTTAAAGAAAGGTCTGGCGCGAGTGGTAATGGACTTCTGGAACAGGCGACGAAGTTAAGGATGCGGTCACTGGCTCCGGCGATGAGAGGTCTCGCATCGAACTGTAAGTAGTACGGCGGCGTCTTCGTTGGCTGAGACGAAACGTTTATCCGTGCTGAGGTTCATTTCGTAGCTTTGCAGATGGAAACAAGTGGACCAGTTAATCGTCCTGATTTTGAATGGAAATTATCATTACGTGTAGCGGCTGGCTAGTTGTATGGTTAATTGCGAAATTTCTTGTATAGCATAATAGCGCACCTTAATTTTGTGTGAAATGTGGCGCCAACGGTCCTGTGTTATTAAGTGTTTTTGCAAAAAGGCTCATCGTTTTTAGTGTTCCGTAACGGAACACCTTATAAATCACGTCGTTGCTGTCTGGCTGTCTGTCTGTCTAGTCTGTCTGTCTGTCTGGCTGCTGTCAAAGCCCGATTTTCTTCGAAACTATTTTGACCATAGAAAGGTGAAATTTGTAATAATAGGGATAGGAATTGATGGCCTCATCAGAGCCCATGTAGTTTGGAGTGATTAAATTTTGACTTAAGGGTTGAGTTTTGGGGGGCGAAGTCGGAATGAAAAAAAAATTTTTTTTACTAGGATCCATCAAGTGTGGTGTCAAATGAAAGCTTGTGAAAACACGAGTAAAAAAAATTATAATGTATATTATACTCGCGACGCACTTTTCTTTGTATGATTTTTAAAAATTCGCGAAAAATCGCTGTCCCCGGGCCCGGGCCTTATCTCGAAAAGAACGTATCAAAAAAATTTCGAAAAAATATCTGGAATAATTCTCCACGGGAAGTGTAGATTGAATGAAAATTATCACGAGCGCATTACCTTTAATAATTTATATGGTATATAAAAAAATACAAAAATTTCAAGGTCATCAGATTTTCAGTAAAGATTGGAAACAAACTTTTCACGTTGAAAACTCATTTGGGGTGTGTTTTGTGAAGTCACTTGATCATTTTATACCACCGTTACATAAATTTTTGACTTAAGGAGGTTCGTTTTGAGGTGAAATCGGTAGTGAAAATAAATTTGTTTACTAGTCATCGAGTGTGGTGTCAAATGAAAAGCTGTGAAAACACGTTAAAATATAGATATAAATTATATATTTATATAAATAGACAATATTATTAAATACTTAGCGTAGATATAGTTATATATATAATTATATAGTATTGATAGTAAATGGAAAACTTCCTGCACTAGAGAATCATCTGGTATTACTGTAAAACATCGCTGTCCCATCTACCTTATAGCTGTCGAAAAATACTGAGCAAAAAATTTTTAAAAAATTCGGGAATATTCTCCACGGGTCATTAGATGGAACAATGAAAATTAATCACAGAACAGTTCGAGTTAATAAGTTAACACACAGGTGGTAATAAACAAAAAAAACAAATATTCAAAGGTCAACCATTTCAGTAAAGATTGGAAACAAAAAACTTTGTTGAAAATCTCTTTAGATGTGGGTTGTTTCGTGTAAGTCAACTGATCATTTTTAGGAACGCGACACACGTATACAATTTTTTTTAATTGTATAAACAAGTTAACGTACGGGAACTCTAATAGAGCAAAGTGAGCACTTGGACTTGACGCGTGAGATTTTATAAATAATGACGTGATAATAGTAATGAATAATAATAAAATGCATCCAGTCTTAATATATAGGCGCATTTTTCTTGTGTGGGGTCACGGGAGTTAACATATATGTTTTCAACCCGATTGTTAACTTTTTCTGCTGAATATATAAAGCAAACATAAAACAACATCCGTTATTAGAGTTATCCGGAACAAATTACATGTTATATGTTACATATTTAATTGACTTCCTTTTCCTCTAAGAAAATATCATAGAAATTGTTCTGGTAAAACTGACTTTATGAATTTGCATTAAGCATGGAAAACAAGTTAGCGAGCTGTTAAAAACAACAATCACTGAAAACCAACACTACCTTATTTTCTGGCTTTAGAACTTGAAAAAATATAGAAAACATTCATTTCCCTTGTGGAAATTCGTGACACTCTTTGTAGAAAAATTTTTTCAAAACTTCATTGTAAGAAGATAACTTTCAATGCTTTCTATTTTATATTTTGTACTCGGTAAACATATAATGCTGACAGAACAAGTACTAAGTGACAATAGAATTGTCGTGTGTATTTGAACATTTATATTTTCAATATGTAAGCTTATAATGCCAAGATACTTCGATTTCTACATCTATGTAAGACACACTTTTGTACTTATTAAGAAAATTTATATATTTTTTTATAATATGAACAAAGTTTTACAAACGACAGGACTAAAATTAGGTGTTGGAGACATCCGTCAAAGGAAATTACGCCCTGGAGAAACTTTATTTATATTAGGCGGAAAAGTTTTTGGTCGGACACATAGATGTCGCCCTTTTTTGTCAAAAATCAATATGATTTGTTAGAAAGTACCAATTTTTCAAAAGTTTTAGGTAAGTACACAGTGGTTTTTAGTGATACTACTTTTGATATTTTCAAACATGGGAAAATAATCGAATTTCACATTGTGTTTATAAATACTATTTTTTGATGGAGAAAATAACCAAGTTCTACGCAGCAGAGCAATGGCTTGAGAAGTGTTAGGGGATTCTGTCCCCTGGAAAATCACTCATCAGTTACTGGTATGCTGAATTTAAAAACCGCGGTCGCACGAGACACAAAAGATGCTGAAACGCTCTGGACGCCCAAATGAGGTGTGGTATATACCAGAAACATCAAAAAAATCCACAAGAATGTTTTGGATGATCATAAAGTGAAATTGCGTGAGATAGCTGATACCCTAAAATTATCAAAAGAAACGTGTTGGTCATATTTTGCATGAACATTTGGGCATGAGAAAGCACTGTTCAAAGGGGTACCGCGTTTACTCACAAAGTGGACCAAAAACAACAACGTATTGAGCGCTGGTTGGACCTGTTTAAGCGCAATAAAAGGAATTTTTTCATACAATATGTGACAATGGATGATACATGGATCCACCACTATACACCGGAATCAATCGGCGGTCAGTTTGAGTGAAACAGCAGCCGGTTAAAAGCCTCCCGAAGCGACCAAAGACAACAGTCGGCTGTCAAGGTTTTGGCCTCTGTATTTTGGGGATGCGCATGGAACAACTTTCATCGATTATGCGGAATATTATATAAAATATATAGTTTGGTGTGTCTGAAGGCAGAAATCACAAGGAAGGGCCCAAAGTCCAAGAAAAAAGTGCTCGTTCATCAAGACAATGCACGTGTTACAAGTCAATGGTTACGATGGCAAAATTGTATGAATTGAAGTTCGAATTGCTTCCTCATCCCACCGTATTCTCCAGATTTGGCCCCCAGCGACAAATATCTATTTGCAGATCTTTAAAAAATACTCAATGGTTACGATGGCAAAATTGCATTTGAACTGAAGTTCGAATTGCTTCCTCATCCACCGTATTCTTCAGATTTAGGCCCCCTGCGACTATTATCTATTTGCAGATATTTAAAAAATACTCACGGGAAAGAGATTTGGTTCCGTGTGAAGAAGTTATCGCCGAAACTGAGGCCTGCTTTGAAAGCAAAAACAAATCCTTCTACAAGATGGGTATTGAAAATGTTAGAAAAGTCTTGGGGACTTAATTGTATCGCTCTTGAAGGAGACTATGTTGATGAATAAAGTCGAAATGTGGTAAAAAAAATGTGTTTTAAGTAGCGAACACATTTTTTGTACATATTAACAAAATTTATATTTTTTAAAAATAATGATTAAAGTTTACTAATGACAGGGTCAAAATTAGGTGATGGAAAATATCTATGTCAAAAGGAAAATTGGCTCCTGGAGAAAACCATACAAGAAGAAAAAAAACATTTTACCAACTCGGTGTCCTGTTGTATTTTTAAAACTTTCTCAATATTCTTATTTTTTTGGTTACTCTGGTATCAGATTCCAATCTCACGGCATATTATTTTTTAATAAAATTAGAATATTGAACAAACAAAAATATAAAATTTTGGTTATTATTTTCTAAATAATAAAAGATAATTTCTAAGTTTTTGTTGATATAATAAATAAATTTTAAGAATAATTTAAGCATAAAATAGTGGTAAGAGAGGATGTTTTTGAATATATATATATATATATATATATTATATATTATATATATATATATATATATATACATACATATATATATATATATATATATATATATATATATATATATATATATATATGTATATGTATATATATATAATATTATATATATATATATCTATATATATATATATATGTATATATATATTTATATATATATATATTATATATATTATATATAATATATATATATATATATTTATATATATATATATTCTTCAGGGTTTTTGGAGTCGGGAATTCTGGAAAATTATCTAATTTATAATATTCAATTTTTTATGAACAAACATATAAGGGGTTAATGAAAGTGAGAAAGGAGTCAGAGAGGTCGCTTCGTCGCGCGGCTAATGAGGTAGGACAGTGGGTTAGAGAAGTTTGGTTTTTATGTACCTTATTTATTATAACTCAGTTTTAGCGTTGTTGGGAGTCACGGTATCTAGAAAAGTCTTATATTCACCTAATTAAACATGTAGGCGCTAATGAAAAAAAAAGGAGGGGTTAGGAGGATTGCTTCGAAAAATATTATGTTATATATAAATTTATTTCATGATATTTGGAGTCGACGAATCTGTCAAAATTGTTTCTTTATTCAATCTTTTTTTCCGTTGGTCAAATATATTAGGTAATAAGGTAGGGGGGGGGTGGTTAAAGACGGAGGCATTGCTTCGTATATTTACTTATTATACGTCTTTTTTAGGGAGTTCTTGAAGTAAAGGAATCTGAAAATTGTGTTGTGATTTATTATTTTCAATCAGTCAAATATCGAAGGTGTTAATGGAATTGCGTATGTTGCTTCGTATATATATCGCTTCTAGGTGTTTTCAGCCGAGGAATGTAAAAGTGTATTGTTTTTTCTAATATTTAATAAACATGCTGTATAGAGAGAATAATTTGATTTCAGTTCAAAAATATCTGCTAAAATTCTTCATGTTCTTATACGGTGTTTTGTTATAATATCTTCCTATCAAATACTTATTATTTAAATATTAACTTGTAGTGTTTGGATTAACGTTTAATTTTTAGTATGGAGAAGTCAAATTCAATATTTATTGAGAGTTACTTTCAGCAAAAATGATTTTCCTGATTTTTTTTTAAATATTACTTGACTCCGTTGCAGTCTTTATAATGTTTGACTAACAGTAAAAAGCTAATGGCAAATTTAAAATTCAGTTTAATA
The DNA here is from genome assembly GCA_019049505.1 of Pachyrhynchus sulphureomaculatus. NCBI lineage: Eukaryota > Metazoa > Arthropoda > Insecta > Coleoptera > Curculionidae > Pachyrhynchus > Pachyrhynchus sulphureomaculatus. The sequence goes on from JAHKBH010002276.1 coordinate 7,333, forward strand.
ATAATGGAAAAATAAATGGTAACATTATTATTAGGAAATATATTTTATTGTTATTATTATATATATTTGTTTTATGCACTTATCCTACTGAAACCGAAAAAAACATAAATTTAGATACATATTAAAAATTCAGCTACTGTGTTGGCGTTGTTTAGAAAAAATAACCTC
>JAHKBH010002276.1:12500-34540 GCA_019049505.1 Pachyrhynchus sulphureomaculatus
TAAGTCTCACATTAGAGTAACCCTGTTGCGGTTAGTTCATTTTTAGCATTCTAAAAGTAGTTTTTAGATGTCACTTTTACGCTTTATGAAGCCTTTAGTGTCATCCCTGATTATCTGTCACAATATTGATTCTCCGATTTTTATAACCCTTCTTTTTGCCTTGTATTGACCATCACATTACTGCATTTTACCTCTTGAAATACAGTGGCGTATCGTCGTAATGCAATAATAAATTTTATTATCTTTTATACCATTATTTCTCCTCCAGTTCTTGATACGCGCATAGACCCCTCTGTCTACCAGGTATTAACTCCTTGCTTTTGCCTGAAGTCCGAATTTTCTCCGATAGTTATCTCGTAGTTTCTGGTAAATAAATATACTGTGGTCAGGTGATTCAATATCACATGCAATACAACACCTTTCCTGGCAATTTTATTGTACCTCAATTTGGCATTTGTTGCCAGTCTATTTATTTATCAGCCTGAAGAATCCCACTCTCGTCTCCCATTGTATCACTATGTGAAAAAAAGGGAGATTCAAAAGAACTTCTATGGATGTTGGATTACGACAGCGGTCCTTTGTTGTATTTTGGTTGAACATAATGGGCTTTTAGTGGTCAGATTGAACGGTTGGAGCCCAAGATTTAAACACTGAATAATTTAAACAAAGTTAACGGTCAGATGATAGATAAAAAGCAATGCCTAATTCAAGATACCATTATACACACATAATGATCAGCATGTCGATAGGTATCTAGAATCTGTTAAAAAATGTTATTGAAACCTATATAAGATTAGAGACATATTAAAGGGTAAACGAACATTTTACTTGTCCGGTTTTCTTTGACCAGGAGAATATTTAGATAATAAAATATTTGAACTATCGATTTTTGTGTGGTCAATGCCGGTTTGCCCGTTAATACTGACATATTCAATATCGAAGAAGTTCTTTTTTCCCACAATTTTTAAAATCAACTGGTTTTTAAATAAATTCATATTATTTAAAGAAGATATTTACTAAGGGGGTGGAAAGTGATCTGTATGATGCTCAAAGGAAAATCTGGAAAATGTTAAAATGGAAAAAACTTGATATAAAGGACACTGTATAAACTAATAAAATTACAATTCAAGAATGGCAAACATGCTTTGATCAAATTATATAAAAAAGAAGAGAATACTGAAGTCATACTTAAAGAAGTGGAAGAAGTAAATCTAGAAGTAACTTTTAGAACAGACAGAAAGATTTATAAGAAGTCAACCTACATCAACAACTAGCACATCACAGAATGCAGAACAAATAAAAAAGTGGGAACATCTAACTGAGCAAAGAAGTAAAAATAAACGCCGGAATAAGACAGGGCGATTCACCTAGTCCCTTTATATTCAACTTCGTCATGGACAGAATAGTGGGAAAATCTTCCAAAACCTAGAGGATACAAAATGGTCAACACACACTTCCATACAATATGTTGCGCCAAGAATGCTGTCCTCATCTCCGATTTTCAGGACAACCTTCAGAAGGTCTTTCATGCCTTCAATTTGGATGCGAGAAAACTAGACATGATTATTAACACAACAAAGACAAAAGTGTCTGGTAGCTTCAAAAAAATTTTTAAGATGCAAGCTCGAAGGAAGTTATTATTGAACAGGTAAAATGATTTTAAATACTTGGGAACAATGATGACACGCCACGAAGACTTAAACAGGGGGAAGTAAAACAACAGTCTATGAGGGCATCACTAATAGCAGGTTGCTTTGATGTATGGAAAAATAAATACCTCACAGTGAAAAGCAAAATAAGAATATACAAGACAACAGTGAGACCGATCCTCTCATATGCTGTAAAAACAAAGCTGGCACATGTAAAACAGTACAACAGAAATGAAGGTGATTAGGGATATAAATGAAAAAAAAAACTATACACGACAGACATAATCCGCAACAGAGATCTACAAGAACTACGTAAGATCCAAGAAATATCCAAATGGACCAGAACTAGAAGAAAACAATTGAATGAACACGTAGATCGGATGGACAAGAACTGGTAAAAAGGGGTCAAAGTCAATAAACCTTGCAGTAAAAGACCTAGGGCCTCCGAAAAAGGTGGGAGGAATGCTGGACATCCTTATCGGAAGAGACCTAATGGGAATAAAAAAGGCAGTATTTGCCTACTGATATGACACACCATATAAAAAAGAAGAAGAAAATACTATTTATAGCAAAAAGAAAAATGCATTTTTTTAAAATTGCGAGAGGTTGTATCTCCACAAAAAGGCTCCTTATCATCAATGCAAAGTTTTATCCCAGCTCACCAGAGTTACTTACTTTGTTGTTTTTCTGGATCTTCTTCTGGTTTCAATTCAGATCTTAAACTTTTTTTCTAAATTCAAAGAAATAATCAAGTTTTGAAATAAACTTTTAATTTAACATGATAGTCAAAGAAACTGAAAAAAACGAAACTAGCTAACGTACTTATATTATTACTCACAATTTTTTTTTATGGGTCTAGCACACGTGCTACCGGAAAGTCCCTAAAGTGCTTCAGAAGCGGCATGTGTGTGGAAAAAGCGATTCACGTTGTTCTTGAATCGCTGTAAATTGTACTCGGTGGGAAAACAGCCTTGGGCAAATTATTCCAAAGGGATGATGTTCTCCATATAAAAGACTGCTTGAACAGCGTTGTACGCGGAGTAACAAGACGTGTATTTCTAACATGCACCGCTCTGGGAGGAAATTAAGCGGGCTACATCCTTCGAACACTTTCTATGAAAGTACTTGTAGAACAGACTCAAGTCGTCAACCGTTCTTCGATGTTCCAGCGAATCAAGGCCGCCGGTCAGTTCCGGGTCTCCAATCAGACGAACAACTCTTCTCTGAACCTGAACTAACCTGAACAGAATCCAAGCAATGCAGTGTATGTTTTGGGAGCGGAGCCCCAAACATGGGAGCAGTATTTCATAGTTGATCGGATTTTGCTTTGTAAAGAATTAACAGTTGTTGTGGAGTGTAAAGCTTTCTGGTTCGAAATAATATTCTCAACTTTGTAGCGTTAAATTCCACTTGGTTATTGTCACCACAAGATAGAATTTCTTCCAGATCTTTGTTAAGTTGAACGACCTCCTGCTGCTGTCTGCCGAGTAGCCGATGTTACAGCGTTCAGAGTGAATGAAGAGATAAGCGTACTGTCATCTGCAAAGCTGTATACTAGATTCCCGGTCTTTTCTGGCAGAACGTTAATGTAAATGAGAAAGAGAGTAGGAAACAGTATGGAGCTTTGGGGCATCCCGGCGTTAACAGTAAAGGTGTTAGAAAGAAATCAGTCGACTGCGACTCGTACAGAACGCTCTTTGAGGAAACATGAGAGCCACATGCAGAATTTTGCAGGCATAGGTTGAAAAGTCTACAGAAAATTGGCGTTAGTTCCCTCGCACAGTTTTTGAGAACTATGGCAGGTATTCCGTCAGAGCCAGAAGCCTTTTTGGTGTCTAGCTCCATTAAAATACGCTTTATGATACGCTGTCTGACAACATCGGGCATCCTTAATTGCAATATGGGAATAGTAGGTGTTGTTTTTCCTTGGAAATCGACAGTAGAACGTGAAGCAAGGAGTTCAGCCAACAAGTTTGCTTTTTCAACAGGTGTTGTTGCAATAGAATTATCTGGCCGTGTGAGTGGTAGTATGGTGGATTTGGTGAAATTTTGACTAACTACCTTAGTGACTGACCAAAGGGACCTGGAATTGTTGGGACAAGCGAGAAGTTTGTTTCTAATTCGTTGATTGTGTGCTTCCTTGGTTTCGTCGATAATTCCTTTGCATCTGTTCCGGGCACGGACAAAGGTGTTACGATTGATGGTGTTAGGATTTTTACGCCATTGTCGGTCAGTGGCAAGATGTTTAGAAACAACAGCTTCTTTGCAGTCAAACCAAGGCTTGCTGTTGGAGGGGCATTTTTTCGAAAAAGGGATGTAAGCTTCCATACCAGCCAAAATAACAACGGAGACCTCCCTGGCGCAGTCAGATGGGTCGTCAGATCGAAAACAAACATCCAACCAAGGGAAAGTTCGAAAATATTCCATGAGATCTTCCCATTTAGCAGATTTGTAGTGCCAAATCTTGCGCGGCTTAGGTGCCTCTCTGTCACTGATTGGTAGAATACTCGATGTCGAAAGTAGTTTATGGTCGGAAGAACCAGCTTTTTAAACTTTTTTGCATATAATTTAGTTCGACCCTTAAATAATCTAGTCCAAATTAATTTTTTTTTCGAATTGTTACTTGATCGTTTATAAAACCTACTCCTGACATTGTAAGGATATTTTTATGAGAGGACTATCAAAGATTTACATTTTTCATCTTATTTACTTGCCTGTCGTTAAATCAGGGACAGTAAAGCGGAAAATTTATGTTACTTTTAGAAGGGACTAACGTTTCACGAAAAATCGCTTTGCTTTTTATTTTTTCAAAAATCAATTTGAAAATAATACGGTCGTTTCGATGGGGAGTCAAGTGACCGTGTAGATAAATCACTCTTGTTACAAGGTTTACCATAAAACTGTTTAGCATTATTTTTATATTTACAGTAGAAAAATAAATTGATACATGAAAAAAAAAACTTTTTGTATCCCAAACCCGAATCCTTAAAAAATATTTCTAAACAATAATGTTTTCTAAATGTGAAGCTTTTTTTGGATTTCCACAAAGCATTTAATACTATTGAATATTGATTGCAATATGATATTGTGTAAAAGAAGGATAAACATAAAACCATTTAAAAGAAAACAACCATTATACGTAAAAAAGATGAACATAGAAGTACTACAAGACGACATGACAAAATGGTTATATACGAAAAGAATAACTGAACAGATTAAAAACAACGCAATACTAGAAACAGACACAGTAGAAGAAAACTGGAGTAAATTAAGAAACAACACTCTACAAGTGAGTAAAGAAGCTATAGGTACAAGACGAATAGACGTGAGAGACAAAAAAGACAATATTCCATGGTTCACTCAAGAAGTCAAAGAACTTGCACAAAAGAAAAGAAGAGCGCACTTACAATTTATATCACAAAAAAAAAACGAAGAAAATAAAGAGCACTACATAGAAATACGAAATGAAGTAAATGCAAAAATTAAGAAAATTAAGCAGAAATATTGGACAAATTGCACAAAATAAATGGGAATAAATTATACACAGGACAAAAAAGGTATGGAAAATATTACGAAGAAGAAAGGCCAATATTAATGATTACTTGACAATGACAAATATTGAAACAAACGATTGGCAACAACTATATAAAAACCAGCCCGACGAAGAAAACAGCAGAAATCATAAACAACAGATAACAAACTGACGAAAACTACAAAATAGGAAGAGAAGAAGTATCGATGGCAATTAAGAAACTTAAAAATGGAAAAGCACCAGGAGAAGATGTACTAATCAAATATACCGGAGAAAGGTACATATCGGAAATTCTTTAATAAGATATTACAGGAAGTAGAAATACCGAAGGAATGGACAAAAAGCATCACGATACCGATATTTAAAAAAGGCAGCAAAGAAGACCCGAGGAACTATAGAGGAATAACACTGTTGCAAGTATTATGAAAGTATTCACAAGTATTCTGAAAAGTGAAATAGATAACAATATACTTATAAGCGACGAGCAACAAGGGTTCGTCCAAAACAGATCAACCACAGACGCTATCTTTGTAATAAGGCAAATAAGAGAAAAAGCTATAGAATACCAAAAACCAGCATTTTTTGGTTTCAGCGACTTAAGAAAAGCATTCGACAGAGCCAGGTTGAAAGATATATTAGAATTAATAAAGGACCTAATTCTGTACCCAATACCAGAAATAATCCAAAAACTCTCTGCATAATAATGGACAAAATCATTGAGGAAGTAAAACTAGTCAACGATGGATACGAACTAGGAGATAAACAAATAAAGATACTGGGATATGCAGATGATATTGTTCTTATATCAAAATAGGAACACGGCCTACAAAGACTGCCCTATAGATTTAAACAAGTAGCAGAAAGATACAACATGGAAGTCAATGCTGACCAAACAAAATGCATCACGATAGCTAAAGAACCATTAAGGTGTAAATTAGAAATGAATGGGAAATTAACAGAGCAAGTAATGAAATTCCCATATCTGGGAGTACCAATTACTAGCTACGGAGACATAACAGACGAAGTGAGACAACAAATAGATAAAGCAGCAGCAATGTCAGAGGCCCTCAGAGATGTAGTTTAGAAAAACAAAGATCTAAGTGTAGAAGCAAAAACAAGAATATATAGAAACTTGCCTTAGACCTATACTGGCCTTTAGCATAGAAACACGGCAGACATAAACAAAACCAAACAGCTACTAAGAATAAATGAAATGAAAATACTGAGAGCAATAACAGGAAAAACTTTATTAGACAGAGTGAATAACAACACCAGGTAGAAGATATAGTCAGATGGAGAAGAAAGAGAAGAAGAGAGTGGCGTGAACATGTACAAAAGATGGAAGATACGAGAATGATAAAAATATGTATGAACAAAAAACTAATACTCTCTCTCCAAAGGTCTTTACATTAACTTTAGAAGACGTACTCGAAAACTTGTACTGGCACAATAGAGGTACCTTGATTCATGGGGACTGAATCATCTCCGGTACGCAGATGATATTGTCTTAATTACAGAGAATCTCTCGCTGAATTGCAAGGAATGTTGACGCACTTGGAGAGAGAATTATCGACTGTCGGATTGAAGATGAATTTGCAAAAAAAAAACAAGTTAGTGTGGTCAATAGAATAAAATTGGGCTACGAAAATCAAACAACCGAGATTTATAGAAGAAAATGATTGGCTTGGGTTGCATTTGGTAAAACGAGTAAAACGCTGTCGAAGAAAAAATATCCCTATGTAGCTGCAGACTCGGCTCTTCGATCAGTGCATCTTGCCAGTCCTAACTTACAGGACCTAAACATGGTCACTTACCAAGCACTTTACGAACCAACTGAAGACAACACCATGTGGTATGGAACGATAAATGCTAGATATATCCTTGAAAGATCGTAAAAGCACTTACGCTTATTTTAGGTCAATCACTAACGTCAGAGATGTAGCAGAGACGGTGGCTGAACTCAAATGGAGTTATGGTGGCCACGTTGCTAGATATACAGATGACAGATGGTCCCAATTCATATTGAAATGAAGACCATACATGGGTAAGCGATCGAGAGGATCCCCTGCCAAACGTTGAACTGATGACTTCAAATGAACAGGAGTTTGTGTGGCGGAGATAGGCACGGGACCGTCAAAAGTGGAAAGGTATGAGGGAGGCCTGTATCCAGCAATGCATCGATGAAGGCTGAAGAAGAAGAAGAAGAAGAAATGTGGACCGTTATGTTCTAGGCACACTTTTAAGCCAGCAATAATAAAATGATTAATGTCAAATCAGGCCTATTTGGTGGCTAACTTATCTCACCTCCTTTGGAAATCAATTTATTCGGGAAGTTTTCTCGAAAAATTGGTAAGCTTATGTTTAAAGTGTGTGATGTCGCCCAATTTTTTAAAGCAGGTGTAAAGTTCCCAATCACTTTCACATATTGTTCCTAATTACTAGTAGTTGTGCGGTTTTTGACATTCTCAAAGAAATATATAGTGTCTCGTTCCGACATTTCACTCCAAACTGCCACTTTACGAGAATGAATGGAATTTCATAATTTAATTTTTTGGGATTCATGTTATAAGTCCAATTACGGTGTATTGGTCGAGGTCGAAATTTTGACGAACTGACCCTCAAATGTACACGTTTTTTTAAATAGTTAACACTTGTGGCCTTACGTACGCCGTGTAAACGATATTGAATGAGCAACTGCGAATTTTTTGCCTCACGTTTATTGTTTTTCTAAAATTTTCGCACGCCATTCTGCTTAGGTAAAAGGATTATTAGTAAATAAATTTCCAAAAATCAAGGTTACGCATTGTCTTGGCCCTCCTGCCCGTTGTTTTTAGACAATAACCAAAATAAAATTAAATGTAACTGACTTATTTATTGGACATCTGTATTAAATAAATATTTACAGTAATAAAGCCCCTGTTACTGTACAGGGCTATTCATTGTAAATGGACTACTATCGAACTCGTTTATTTAAAGAATTAGGCAAAAATATTAAATACCGAAGTTGTAATGTTTTTAAAAAGTCTTTTTATGGAGTTAAAACAGAAACAATCTCGCATCGCTTGTTTGACATACGATATAAACTTTATAATTGTAACACCGTGTGTTTTAGTACATTTTTTAACCTACGATAATTAGATTGGAAAAAATTAAAAGACGAAACACATAATTGTTACTTTTTCTGGTAAAAAATACTGTAAACAACTGTTCATTTTACTACTTGCATACCCCGCGGATGTAAAAATTATATTTTTTAGAAAGTTTCTTAAGAAAAAGAAAAATTCAAAATTTGACTCACATCAATTTGGGAAGCTTATAGTCTGCTAAAGTTCAAATTATAAATCACCATTTTTTTTTTGAAAACTGAAAGAGATTTTTGGGAGTTTTAAAAATGTTCGTTTTCCCTATTTTCCATTTATTGTTTTTAGCGAAAAAAAAGACGATTTGTGGTTTAAACCTTAGTACGTATTTTGATAAAGCTAGACACCAAATAGGCTTCTGGCGCTGACGGAATAACTGCCATAGTTCTCAAAAACTGTGCGAGGGAACTGACACCAGTTTTCTGTAGACTTTTCAACCTATCATACAGAAAGGGAATATTTCCTTCCTGCTGGAAATGTGCCACAGTTCAGCCGATACCTAAAAAAGGCAAGAAGACCGTACCAAATAACTACCGACAAATGTGCTTTCAATAATATCGAAAGTCATGGAAAAGGTTATCAATCAGCATCTTCTAAAATATCTTGAAGGATTCAACATTATTAGCGATCACCAATATGGCTTTCGTGAAAATAGATCAAAAGGAGATCTTCTGACTCATGTAATACATGTTTCGAACAACGCAATTGAACACTTTGGAGAATCTCGAGCGGTTGCTCTTGACATATACAAATCATTTGACCGTGTTGGGCACGATGGGCTGTTTGCTAAGGTACGTTCTTATGGTATGTCTGAAAAGTTCTATTTGTGGCTCTCATGTTTCCTCAGAGAGCGTTCTTTACGAGTGGCAGTCGACGGATTCCTTTCTAACACCTTCATTATCAACGCCGGTGTACCTCAAGGATCCATACTGTCTCCTACTCTCTTTCTCATTTATATTAACGATCTGCTGGAAAAGACCGATAATCCAATCTATAGTTTTGCAGATGACAGTACACTTTTCTCTTCATTCACTTTGAACGCTCGGACATCGGCTACTCAGACGATTATCCGCAGACAGCAGGAAGTCATTCAACTTAACAAAGACCTAGAAGAAATTCTATCTTGGGGTGACAGTAACCAAGTGGAATTTAACGCTACAAAAACCCAGGCGGCAGTTTTTTCTAAAAAAGTTAAAGTTGCTGAATCCGACATAGTTATGTCGGGGCACTCCATTCCTCTAACATCGTCACTCAATTTGTTGGGCGTTAATTTGGGAGCAAATATGTCCTGGCATGAACATGTTGCAGGCATAGCAAGGAGAGCTTTACACTCCACAACAACTGTTAATTCTTTACAAAGCTCAAATTCGACCAACTATGGAATACTGCTCCCATGTTTGGAGCTCCGCTCCCAAACATACACTGCATTTGTTGGATTCTATTCAGAGAAGAGCTGTTCGTCTGATTGGAGACCCGGAATTGACCGGCGGCCTTAATTCGCTGGAACATCGAAGAACGATTGGCGACTTGAGCCTATTCTACAAGTATTTTCATGGAAAGTGTTCGAAGGATGTGGCCCGCTTAATTCCTCCCAGAACGGTGCATGTTAGAAGTACACGTTGCGCTCAAGCAGTCTTTTATATGGAGAGCATCATCCCTTTGGAATAATTTGTCCAGGACTGTGTTTCCCACCGAGTACAAGTTGCAGCGATTCAAGAACAACGTGAATCGCTTTCTCCGCACACCCGTCGCTCCTATAGCGCTTTAGGGTCTTCCCTGTAGAACGTGTGCTAGACCCATAAAAAAAAGTAGATTCTAAGCTTCACAAATTAGCGGGAGCAAAAGTTGAATTATTTCTTATTACGAAATATTTTACAGGAATATAATTTTTATATCCTTACAGCCTGCAAGCGGTAAAGTTTCCGTAATATAAAAATTTGTAACTGGAATGTTTACTTGTTTATACAATTTTCTTCTGCTCTTCCGTTTGGTAGATAATTTTTTATGACCGTACAAAGTCAAATTCAAACGGAATACACGTCCCCGAGCGCATCCTGGGTAAGGTTGCCAAATTGCTTAGGCGTTCTTTACGTTAAGAAATATACAAATAATACATTTTTTCTTATTTTTATTACCAACAGTGTACTAAAATTATTAATGTTAAAGTGTTTAATTTACACGTGGTCAGGGAGCTATTTGCTTAATTTTTTTTACATTTCGGATTAACAGAAATATTTCCTTGGTTTTTCGAATTATTTCATTTTAAGCTGTAATCTGTAAATAGCCCCCTGTACGATAAGATTTTATGCTTCATAAAAGAAAAAAACGAACCCAAAACTCTTAGCAGGCTTGAAACAATACTAAAATTCGAATTTTTTCTTTCTCTCTCATACTCTTACCTAGCAAACATGTGGCAGAGAAAGATTCCTGTCATGTATGACAATGGTGAACGTTTCAGTAATAAAATCTCTGAACATAATACAAAAAGATGACAACTACTCGTACCAAAACTGAGAAAAACAAATATAAAAAAAAGTTTGTTCATTTGATTTTAAATATCGTATTATCGGTCAGTCAATAAGTTTTGAGAGCGGCACCTATGGAGCATCACTTGAACCAAATATTAAACATCATTTTGAAGCTTCATCTGTCATATGAACACACCCTAAATTTCAAGTCGATCTGCCACGTTACTCATTGTTTATTAGCTGGTTAAAGTAGACGTGTTTGAGTATTTTTTTAAAAATGGAAAAAAGCGAATATCGTGCAGTGACAAAATTCTTTGTTTTGCAAAGTTTATCGACAACTGAAATCCATGCAAAGTTAGTAAAAATGTTAAAGGAGTCTGCTTCTTCATTTCCAACTTCTCGTAAATGGATTCTAAAGTTTAAACGTGGTCGTACAAGCGTCAATGATGATCCACGTTCAGGACATCCAAAAACTGTAACAACTGAAGAAACTGTTGTGCAAGTACAAGATATGGTAGTGGAAGACCGTCGATTAACCGTATAAGAGTTAGCTCAGCTTATAAGCATCTCACATGGATCAGTACATGAGATCTTAACTAATGTTTTGGGTATGAGAAAGTTATTCACAAGATGGGTGCCGCATTTGCTAATATCGGAACAAAAATGCACTCGAGAGAAATTTTTTAAACATTTGACTCGTTTCACAAAGAATAAAACTGATTTTATGCGTCGATTTGTAACTATGGATGAGATTTAAGTTTACTAGTATGTTCCTGAACTGAGACAACAAACCGCACAGTGGACTGAGCCAGGTTGTTCAGCTTCAAAGCAGTCACAGTAGTCAAAGTCGTCAAAAAAAATTATGGCATCAGTTTTCTGAAATGCAGAAGGAATTTTGTTATTTGATTACCTTCAAACTGGTAAAACAATCACAGGAGAGTATTATTGCAACCTTTTGAACCAGCTGGATGACAAAAATTCGTCAGGAAACGCCCGGTTTGTAGAAGAAAAAAAAAACATCTTTCATCATAACAATGCACCTGCTCGCAGAGGTGCTTTGGCAATTGCAAAACGGGTCGAATTAAAGTACGAATTTTTGGAACATTCACCTTACTTGCCAGATCTGGCTCCGTCTGTCTTCTATCTGTTCTCAAACCTCAAAAGATTTCACATGGGAAGCGTTTTTTCAACAAATGATGAGGTAATAGCATCCGTAGATGGGTATTTTAAAGTTCTTTCGGAAAACCACTTCAGAGATGGGGTACATGCGTTGGAAAATCACTGGAAAAAATATTTCGACTTATTAATTCATCTTGTTTCATTTCCGCTTTTAAAACCTATTGACTGACTTGAAATTAATATTACAAATTGATTATATTAAACACTACACACATTTTCTTCAGTGTATCTTCCAAAAAAGCATTTTTTCTTCCTTATTCTGCACGATAACATAATAAAAATATATTTACATTTTTATTAGGTGTTCTATAAAACTGAAAAATAATATACAGGGTGTCTCATATAACGCTGCCGGCCTCGGTAGCATAGTGAGTTAAAAACCTTCATATTAAATCAATTGTCGCTTGTTCGATTCCAGCAATCAGCTGGATCTTGTGCATATTTTTAGGGAGTAGGTAGTAGGTAATGTAGGAATTCCATAACGCTCGGGGTAGCACTACCGTTTTGTTTTAAAATTGCCGTGAAATAGAAATGTATCTTTTGGTACCTGGGCATCGTTGACCGATATTATGACATCCCCGTCAATATATCTCATCTATAATATAAATAAAATGCAACGTCTCTCTGTCTGTCTGTCTGTCCGTTATTGCGCTTATCACTGGAGAACCACTTATATTTTATTACGTTAGGTAACATAAGGAATAAGCAGTGACGATAATAGTGAATCAAGTCGAAAAAAGGTTTGCCGCTAGCGCGTTCTTTTGCAATACGCTGCCTAAACCATTAAATATGGAACAATATCATGTAGCAAAGAATATAATATAAATAAAATGCAACATTTCTCTGTCTGTCTGCCTGTCCGTTAGTGCGTTTATCATTCGAGAACCACTTATCCGATTTACGTTTTTTTTTTTTTCAGATTTATATTTATGTTCTCTGGCCAGGTTATAGGATATATTTTATTATGTTAGGAAACATAAGGAATAAGCACTGACGATAATAGTAAATTAAGTCGGAAAAAAAAGTTTGCCGCTAGCGCACTCTCTTGCAATACGCTGCCTAAAGCGTTAAATATGGGACAATATCATGTAACAAAGAATATTACATTTATATATATATATATATATATATATATATATATATATATATATATATATATAATGCAACGTCTCTCTGTCTGTCCGTCTGTCTGTTAGTGTACTTATCACTCGAGAACCACTTATCCGATTTACATGTTTTTTTTTTTAATCCTTAACATTTATCAAAAAAAAAATCTATAATATACATAAAACGCAACGTCTCTCCGTCTGTCTGTCCGTTAGTGAGCTTAGTACACAAGAACCACTTATCCGATTTACGTGTTATAAATTTATACATATGTTCTATATAAGTCGATATAAGCCTAGATAATGGGAGATAAGGTAAGATAATGGGAGATAAGGAGACATAATGAGAGATAAGTCGAGATAAGCCTCGATAATGGGAGATAAGGTGAGATAATGGGAGATAAGTATAAACAATGGGAGATAAGGTGAAATAATGAGAGAAAAGCAAAGATAAGTCTAGATAATGGGAGTTATGGTGAGATAATGGGAGATAAGGAGAAATAATGTTAGATAAGAAGAAATATTGCGAGATAAGTCGAGATAAGCCTAGATAATGGGAGATAAGGTCAGATAATGGGAGATAAGGAGAAATAATGGGAGATAAGGAGAAATAATGGGAGAGGAGCAGAGATAAGCCTAGATAATGGGAATTATGTGGAGATAATGGGAGGTAAGGAGAAATAATGGGAGATAAGTGGAAATAATGGGAGATATTTTATCACGTTAGGTAAGGAATAAGCGGTGACGATAGTAGTGAATCAAGTCCACGCGAGCGGAGTCGCGGTCACGGCTAGTCAAATATATAGTAAGAAAAAAAGTAAAAATCCTTATAGGGGCGGGGAAGTAAAAAAAAATATATGGAGATGGTGTAAAATGTCAAAAACGCGATGCGCTATTGTTTCTGATTTAACTTCGCTTAAAAGTTCTTTAAAAGCGCTAAAACCATTTACACAAAAATTTGCATTGCTTTAAACTATTACTATTAACTTCAGTTAGATGTGCTTTATCTTCTATAATAAACATTTTGTTTTCGGACAGTTCTTTGCGAGATAATTTTGTTCCCTAGTTTTTACGCTCCAACAGGACTGTAACAATTTGGATTTAGCGAACAAAAGTTACGTTACAATAAAATTGGAACGGTGCCTCACTGGCACCATTTCAAATTCAAATTCTTTGTTAAATATTCCATTCATCCGTGATAGGTATAAAAATAGTCCGTTGTTTTACGTTATTCAAAAGCTGCTTTGAATTTTAAGCCGAGATAAAAAGGGAAAAATTGAAAGTTAGAGATTGTGACTCTGGTGTATCTATTAGCTTTGGCGGATGTTAGGGAGGTATTGCTGTGCCATATGTTGTTTTATATTATTACCACATGATGTATTTTGCCAGTTAAATACGAGGGTGGTTCAGTAAGTACCCGTGTTTGAAGACAGATATCGTTACTAAGGCAAGTTGATGTTACCATCCTGTGCTGTCATCTGATAAATTGATTGATTCATAGGTTAGTTTGCATTTGGCAGCCATTTCAGTAAGTAGTGTAACGTGTTGGTCGCTAAGATGGAAAAAGTGGAGTATCGTTTAGTAATTCGCTTTTTGTTTTTGAATGGGAAAACGTGTGAGGAGATAAAAGCGAAATCGGATGCTGTTTATGGGGTCCTTTTGCCATCAATGAAAACAGTCAGATATTGGTCCAACCAATTTAAACGTGGTCGAATATCCGTTTTTGATCAGGATCGCCCGGGGACGCCCATCAAATGTAGTTACTGAGGAAATCATTGAAAAAGTTCACGATATAATTCTTGCTGATCGTCGAACGGAAGTGTGCGAATTAACAGAGGCCATAAATGTGCCGAAGGGAACGGTAATTAATATTGTACATGATAAGTTGGCTATGAAAAAGTTGTCGGTCCGATGGGTGTCGCGATTGCTCACCGTGGACAACAAGCGGATGTAGCTTTCAACTTCGAAGCTATGTTTGGAGTAATTTAAACGAAATCCGAAGGACTTTTTGCGTTGAATTTTCACTGACGTAGATTTACCATTATATACCCGAAACCAAGCAACAGTTACAATGAGGGGTTGCTTCCGGTGAATCGGCTCCAAAGAAGGCGAAGACGGTCCCATCGCCGGAAAAAATATGCAAGGATTTTTTGGGAGGGCATCATACTCGGTGACTTCTTAGAAAAAGGAAGAATGATCACTGGACCATACTATAGTGAGTTATTGGACCCCTTCGACAAGAGATTCAAGGAAACACGGCCTCATTTAGTGAAGAAGAAAAGGCTGTTTCATCACGACAATGCTTCGGTACATTGATCCGGACTTGTCACCGTATGAATTTGCTGCTGCACCCCCCTCATTTGCCCGAGCTGGCTCCTGCGATTTCTTTTTGTTCCCAAACATGAAGAAATGGCTCGTAGGAAAAAATTCAGATAAAATGAGGAGGTCATCGCCCAGACAAAAGAGTATTTTGAGGAGTTCCTATATTTTGGACGGGTTAAAAAAAATGGCAAGAAAGTTGGGAAAAGTATGTATACCTAGAAGGGGATGTTGAAAAATAAAAAAAAATGTTTTTGAAAAAAAATCGTGTCTTCAATCCTAACACGGGTATTTATCGAACCACCCTCATCTGCATACATTTATTTTCAAACACACTTCGACCCATGTAAATGGCAGGAAAAGTTTAATGCAGCCGAAGAACACCCGGCTAATGCTGATATTATTTTATTGCCGGCCTCAGTAGCTTAGTACATAATAAACCGATGGTCACTGGTTCGATTCCGGTAATCGACTGGGCTTTGTGTGTGTATTTTAAGGTAGCAGTTAATGCAATACCACCTACGGTAGCACAACCGGATTGCCTCATAAAGTGCCGTGAAATACAAATGTATTTTTCGGCACCTGGGCAACGTTGACGGATATTATAACATTCAGTTAATATATCTCAGCAGAGATATTTGAAGAACAATGGAAAAAAGCCCGATAGTTGCGGGGAAGTGGACTATACAAAAAATACTCGGTTTTAATAAATGTTCTAATTTGACTAATACATTAAATAATTTATTTAAAAAATAATTTACTGCATTTTAAAATACTTGCTAAATGATACAGGAACTTGGAAAAGCAACGAAAATATGTGCAATGAAATTTGAATCACGGGCCAATTTACTTTTCTGAGCAAATTAAAAATAACAGTTATAACGTCAAAAAATATATAAGAATATAGTGAGAAGGGATTAGTCTTCATCTAAAACTTTTTAAGTATATATTCACTCTACTTACGAGTCATTTTTTATGATGGGGTGTTTCATAAATATATTTGTTCGACTCTTTGCGCAAACGCTACACGGGAGAGGAGCAATGCGAAGGCGCAGAGTGTAACCTACGTCCTTGAAAATTTAGTTCTTGTCGGAAATTTTACCGGAACTGACTGTGCCCTCTTTTATGGAAGAGTTTAACAAAAGGATTTTGTAAGGTGAAAATTTCATGTTTCATCTCATTTACACAGCGTAACTGAACTCACGTTGTATAATTAATTAAAAAAAACCGGTCAAGTGCAAGTTGAACTTTCGCAATTAGTGTTCCGTACGTAAAAAATTTTGTTACAGATGTATAAAATGATCAGTGACTTCAAAAAATACACCCCAAATGAGTTTTCAACAAAGTTTGTTTCCAATCTTTACTGAAATCTGACGACATTGAAATTTTTGTTTTTTTTTAAATACCAGAAAAATTATTAAAGGTAATGCACTCGTGATAATTTTCTTTCAATTTACACCCCGTGCAGAATATTCCGGAATTTTTTCAAAATTTTTTGATAAGTACTTTTCGAGATAAGGTGCGGGACAGCGATTTTTCGCGATTTTTTAAAAATAATACAAAGAAAAGTGCGCGCAAGTATTACATTATATATACATTTTTTATTCGTGTTTTCACAAGCTTTCATTTAACACCATACTCGATGACCTAGTAAAAATTTTTTTTTTCACTTCCGATTTCACCCCCCAAAACTAACCCCTTAAGTCAAAATTTAACTTTCAAAACTACATGGCTCTGATGAGGCCATCAATTCCTATATTATTACCAAATTTCAACTTTCTATGTCAAATAGTTTCGGAGAAAATCGGGTGTGACAGACAGACAGATAGACAGACAGACAGACAGACACCGAAGTGATCTTATAAGTGGAACACTAAAAATGGTTACAAAAACTAGTTTAACTTTAACTAAAGCTCGGGTAGGACGACCAAGAACATCGAAAGGCGACGCAAACATGAAATACTTCTGAGTAGCATTTCGTGACAATCTGGAGCTCTCTCCATAAAGAGTTATGTCTATATTCCTACAGCTGGTGTAAGAATTAAAGCCAATTTGTACTATTTGGAGCCCCAAGTCTGTTAGTTTAGCAGTTACCTACATCTTGTTCCCGAATGAGGCGCATTTTTCTCTTAATGGCTACGTTAGTAATTGGAATTTTCGTGGAATATTCAGCCCATACATGGCAGAGATTACACAAAAAAATAATGCGAGGCGATATGTAGAGATAATTGAGAACTTCTTTAAACATGCTTTTAAATATTTTTAACATATAACCAGAGAACTTGTTTTCCGAAGTACATTATTTTCTTAAAAAGGTGACACGAAGCCCTGATTTTACAATGATTGGTATTTCCTTGCGGAGTTATCATAAAGTAAAGTTTCTATTAACTATCCTCGTTCCATGAAATAATTAAACAAAAAATATTCGACAGGAATCGTACCGATTACGATCATGGAAACGATGAGTCCAGCAGTTATCAATAATTTAACCGCTTAGCCAAGAACGTTCACACTTAGATGATATTACTTTTCAAAAATGCTTTTTCTAGGATTGGATTATAGTTTAATATGCAATAATGATTCAAATATCTATATATATATATATATATAAATATCTATAAACAAAATATACATCTATATCAAAAAATCAAATTTATCAATTTGATTTTTTGATATAGATGTTTTGAAATTAAAATTTTGTTAAGATATGCAGTATTTTTACTGCACCTAACCAACAAATCAACAAAATTTTCGTATTGAAGTATGTTTTATCCATTTGTTTTTTATTAATATTTTTCATTCGTCTATTAAAGAAGAAATTGCAAAGGAAGTAGTAAGTGTTTGCTGAAACGCTACTATTAATATAACAGAACAAGATAAGCAAAACTCTAAAAAATGCAATACACATTAATAAGAGCGAGACAAATATGAAACCGCAGAGTCACGGCGCAACTTAAAAATTTAGTACTATCATTAACCGAGTTCTTCCCATGGAATCACGTGGTTGCTAAGTAAATTTGACTTTTACACTAAAGAATAACTGAATTCAAGCACTACTAGATCTTTTAGTTTTTGGTAAAAGATTAAACACAAAAGAAGTTGAGTAGAGGAGGAACTTTCGAAATCCTGGCTACTGATCTGGACTAATCTAAAATTGTCCTCTATATACCTACTACTTCTACTAAAATTAAAAATAATGTAAAAATAATAACTTTTAAATTCTACGATTCGCTTCTGTAATCCCTTATATATTTGACTCTAAATATTATGTTTGATATTTATTCATTATCTTAAACACCAGGAAAACTTCTCCTAATGATATTGAAAATAAACATTAAACTAAAGGTTCTATTTCTTCTCTTCTTGATCTGTTTTTTAACCACCAATCCGGAGATTTACACGGTCAGCGTAAATCCGCCGTTAGATTCTTCTGACCATAAACTACTTTCGACATCGAGTATACTACCAATCAGAGACAGAGAGGCGCCTAAACCGCGCAAGATTTGGCACTACAAATCTGCTAAATGGGAAGATCTCATGGAATATTTTCGAAGTTTCCCTTGGTTAGACGTTTGTTTTCGATCCGACGACCCATCTGACTACGTCAGGGAGGTTTCGATGTTATTTTGGCCGGTATGGAGGCTTACATCCCTTTTTCGAAGAAATGCCCTACCAACGACAAGCCTTGGTTTGACCGAAAATGCAAAGAAGCTGTTGTTTCTAAACATCTTGCCTACCGACAATGGCGTGAAAATCCTAATATCATAAATCGTAACACCTTTGTCCGTGCCCGGAACAGATGCAAAGGAATTATCGATGAAACCAAGGAGGCACACAATCAATGAATTAGAAACAAACTTCTCGCTTGTCCCAACAATTCCAGGTCCTTTTGTTCAGTCGCTAAGACAGTCAGTCAAAATTTCATCAAATCCACCATACCACCACTCACACGGCCAGATAATTCTATTGCAACGACATCTGTTGAGAAAGCGAACTTGTTGGCTGAACTCTTTGCTTCACATTCTACTGTCGATTTCCAAGGAAAAACACACCACCTACTATTCCCATAGTGCAGTCAAAGATGCCCAATATTGTCTTCAGACAGCGTACCATAAAACGTATTTTAATGAAGCTAGACACCAAAAAAGCTTCTGGCGCTGACGGAGTACCTGCCATAGTTCTCAAAAACTGTGCGAGGGAACTAACACCAGTTTTCTGTAGACTTTTCAACCTATCCTACAGAAAGGGAATATTTCCTTCCTGCTGGAAATATGCCACAGTTCAGCCGATATCTAAAAAAGGGAAGAAGACATTGCCAAATAACTACCGACCAATCGCACTGCTTTCAATAATATCGAAAGTCATGGAAAAGGCTATCAATCAGCATCTTCTAAAATATCTTGAAGGATTCAACATTATTAGCGATCATCAGTATGGCTTTCGTAAAAAATAGATCAACGGGAGATCTTCTGACTTATGTAACACACCTTTGGAACAACGCAATTGAACACTTTGGAGAATCTCGAGCGGTTGCTCTTGCCATATCCAAGGCATTCGATCGTGTTTGGCACGATGGGCTGTTGGCTAAGCTACGCTCTTATGGTATGTCTGAAAAGTTCTGTTTGTGGCTCTTATGTTTTCTCAGGGAGCGTTCTCTACGAGTGGCAGTCGACGGATTTCTTTCTAACACCTTCACTATCAACGCCGGTGTACCTCAAGGCTCCATACTGTCTCCCACTCTCTTTCTCATTTATATTAACAATCTGCTGGAAAAGACCGAGAATCCAATCTACATCTTTGCAGATGACAGTACGCTTATCTCTTCATTCACTTTAAACGCTCGGACATCGGCTACTCAGACGAATATCCGCAGACAGCAGGAAGTCATTCAACTTAGCAAAGACCTGGAAGAAATTTTATCTTGGAGTGATAGTAACCAAGTGGAATTTAACGCTACAAAAACCCAGGCGGCAGTTTTTTCTAAAAAAGTTAACGTTGCTGAACTCGACCTAGTTATGTCGGGGCACTCGATTCCTCCAACATCGTCACTCAATTTGTTGGGCGTTAATTTGGGAGCAAATATATCCTGGCATGAACATGTTGCAGGCATAGTAAGGAGAGCTTCTCAAAAGTTGGGAATATTATTTCTAACCAGAAAGCTTTACACTCCACAACAACTGTTAATTCTTTACAAAGCTCAAATTTGACCAATTATGGAATACTGCTCTCATGTTTGGGGCTCCGCTCCCAAACATACACTGCATTTGTTGGATTCTATTCAGAGAAGAGCTGTTTGTCTGACTGGAGATCCGGAACTGACCGGCGGCCTTGCTTCGCTGGAACATCGAAGAACGGTTGGCGACTTCAGTCTATTCTACAAGTATTTTCATGGAAAGTGTTCGAAGGATGTGGCCCGCTTAATTCCTCCAAAGCGGTGCATGTTAGAAATACACGTCGCGCTAATACTTCACATCCGTATGAGGTTCAGCTTGTTACTCCTCGTACAACGCTTTTCAAGCAGTCTTTTATCTGAAGAACATCATCCCTTTGGAATAATTTGCCCAGGACTGTGTTTCCCACCGAGTACAATTTACAGCGATTCAAGAACAACTTGAATCGCTTTTTCCGCACACGTGCCGCTCCTGTAGCGTTTTAGGGACTTCTTCCCTGCAGCACGTGTGCTAGACCCATAAAAAAAAATTCTTACTCCAATATCAAATTAGAAACAAATATCTCATTTCCTACGAGAGTTATCATGCCAACAGACAAATAGACAGACCGTTGCAAATGAGAGACTAAGTTTTTCGTGATCTAGGGTCCTTAAAATTGAAGAAGAAAAATAATCTTGGTGGGTAATTTCTCATGAATACATTACTTCCCTTGATGAATGCGACACGCAATAGTCAAACCAGGTAAAATTTGACACGGTATAGCAATATCTCTACTAGTGACATTAGAAGCGGCTTTTGTAGTTAGCTGAATTACTCTTGACAATTAACTAAGTGATATGAATATTATGTTAACTATAGGGTATTTAAAAATTCTTATTCGAGTAATAGCACCTCTATATAAAGAAATAACTGGTCAAGTGCAAGTCGAATTTTTGTTACCGAGCTATAAAATGATGTGTTGACTTCACAAAAAAACACACCCCTAATGAATTTTCAACAAAGTTTTTTTCCGATCTTTACTGAAAACTGATGACTGTAATATTTTTGTTTTTTTTATATATCAGATAAATTATTAAAGGTAATACACTCGTGATAATTTTCATTTAATCTACACCCTGTGGAGGATATTCCAGAATTCTTTCAAAGTTTTTTGATCAGTACTTTTCGAGATAAGGGGGGCACGGCGATTTTTCGTAATTTTTTAAAAATAAGTGTGCGCAAATATTACATTATATATATTTTCGAATTTGTGTTTTTACATGCTTTTAGCTGACACCCCACTCGACGACCTGGTAATTTTTTTCACTTTCGATTTTCACCCTCCCCCTCCCAAAAACTAACCACTTAATTACAAATTTAACTTTCGAAACTACACGGTTCGGATGATGCTATCAATTTGTTATTTCCATTTTAGTGCCAAATTTCAACTTTCTATTTCAAATAGTTTTGGGAGAAAATCAGGTGGACAGACAGAAA
>JAHKBH010002277.1:0-12828 GCA_019049505.1 Pachyrhynchus sulphureomaculatus
TCCCCTTTCTTCTATCCTACTTATGGCTTTTTTGAGGTTCTCTTTTGCTCTTACAATCACTGCTACATCATCCGCATAGGCCAAGCATTGGCAGGTTTGTTGGTATATCGTTCCATTTGATTTTTTATTTCTGACTCCCGGATTATCTTCTCTTAGTACCAAATTAAATAGACATGTCGACACTGGGATCCTCCTGTCTTAATCCTCTCTTCACCTTAAACTTGTCTGATACTTTGCCTCACCCAACACTCTATTTTCTGTGTCATTCAGGGTCATTCTCATGCGAATCAATTTACTTGAATTTTTAGTTTCTTCCATTATCTTATAGAGTCCTTCTCTATTTATAGAGTCATATGCTTCTCTGAAATCCACAAAGGCCAAGTGTAGTGCCAAATTTTGTTTTAAGCTATTATCTTGGATTCGCTTAATCAAAAATATCTGGTCTGTAAACCGATTCTATTTTTCCTGAATCCACACTGGTACTCTACCAGAATAGACTCGGCTTTCTCTGCTAGTGTGTTTTTGATAGTCAACACTACTATCTTGTACACGACATCCAGTAAGGCTATTGGTCTATAATTAGCACATATAGTTTTTTCTCCTTTTTTGTATATTGTACAATAGACCGACTCTCTCCAGCTCACTGCATCTTTTTTGTTTCCCATATTTCTTGCACCAACCGGCATATTTCATTTTCCAGATCTACTCCTCCAGCTTTGATTAGTTCTGCTGTTATACAATTTCCACCCGGGGCCTTATTTTTTTTGGGTTCTGAGTATTTTTCTTATTTCTTCTTTGCAAAGTTTGTTTGTCTCCTCCTGCCCTTCAGTTAATTTTGCTTCCTATTTTTCATTCAACTCATTTTCATCTCCATTTAGTGTTTCTTTAAAGTATTCCTCCCCCCATATATTCAGTCTTTCTAGTTCTCGAGTGATAAGCGCACTAACGGACGGACAAACAGGCAGAGAGACGTTGCATTTTATATATATTATAGATGTAATAAAATATATATCTATAACCTGGTCAGAGAACATATGTATGAATTTAAAAAATCACGTAAATCGAATAAGTGGTTTCTCGAGGGATAAGCGCACTAACGGACAGAAACAAAAAACAAACAGACAGAGGGACGTTGCATTTTACATATATTATAGATATAAATTATTATTATTACTATATAACCTGCCAAAAAATATATGTATGAATTTAAAAAAAGACACGTAAATCGAATCAGTGATTCTCGCGTGATAAACGCACTAATGGACAGACAGACAGACAGACAGACAGAGAGATATTGCATTTTTAATATATTATAGATTATAGATTATAGATATTCTCTGCTACATAATATTGTTCCAAATTTAGTGGTTTAGGCTGTGTATTGTAAGGGAAACGCGCGGCAAACTTTTTTCCGACTTCATTTACTATTATCGTCACTGCTCATTCCCTATGCTAACTATCGTAATAAAATATAGCCTATAATCTGGCCAGAGAACATATGTATGTTTTAAAAAAAAAGTACGTAAATCGGATAAGTGGTTCTCCAGTGATAAGCGCACTAACGGACAGACAGACAGACAGACAGACAGACAGACAGACAGACAGATAGACAGAGAGACGTTGCATTTTATATATATTATAGATATATATATATATATATATATATATATATATATATATATATATGTATATATATATATATATATATATATATATATATATATATATTATTATATATATATATTATATATATATATATACATACATATATATATATATATATATATATATATATATATATATATATATATATATATGTATATATATATATATATATATATATATATATATATATATATATATTATATATATATATATATATATATATATATATATATATATATATAGTAACATTCATTTTTTCCTAGATTTTAAGACCATGTAATGTTACTGATTTTTCACTTCAAATTGTACTTATTTTCATTTTTGTATCGAACGGTATATTAAACAGAGATTCCAAGACGTTCGGTATAGTGTGTTGTGCGGGTTCCTGACCGAACCTACCGCCACGCCGCGATTGGTGAAAGTGTGTATCCGTTGTTTTAGTTCCGGCGTCGCCATATTACCGGAGAGTTTGGATGGTTTATTTAAGGGCCTGAAGACCGACTGTAGAGGCTGTTTTCCATCTAGCCGCAGCCGGGCTATTTTCCATCTAGCCGCTGAGTAGGCTTAGTACCATCTAGCCGACAGGCTAATTTTCATCAGAGCCGACAAGTAGGCTTCCTTCGACTGAGCTACAAAAGCAAAGCTCAGAACAACCATCATGCGAACTAAGTAAAAGTACCAGTTTCTTAACTAAAAGCCGTAGTGGTTTTCAAAGTGTTAGCTAGAAAAGTGTGAAATCGGTCGAATGCCATCAAAGCAGGAATAAGAACCGTAAGTTACCAAAACTTCCTTCAATAGACTTATTCCAGAGTAGTGCCTTAACCGCAATCTAAAACAGACTAAAAAGTGAAGTGCAAAGCACTATTTTTTCGTCTTCGGGGGTTATCATATTTCAGGATTTAAATGTAGTAACTACTAGTTAGGCTAGAATTTTTTTGTAGAACTGCAAAGGTTGGAACTTTTTATTTTAAAAAACATGAATAAATTCTCTTTTTTTGTTGATTAAAGCTAGTGTCTCACTGAATACCTACCCTACTTTTCAGGACAAGAACGGCTGTACCAAACTGATTTTTTTTATTTACCAACAATACATTCTTTCAGTATTTTTCCATTTTTTTAGCTGAAGTTAGATCCTTACTATTTTAAAATGGATGGTGCCCAAAATTTGTACAGCTAAAGCTTTTTTAAAAATAGAAAATAATTCCAAAAAGACGTAAGACAATTATCTCTTACCCATATCTCTCTACCAAGGAAAACTGAGCTAGTGTTTCTTTAATTTCTTTAGTTCTTTTAAAATCAGGTTTCACTCAATTTATTATCAGAAATTAAAGAGGGGCAACAAAATAAAAAAAAAAGGTTACAAAATGACGCAGCCTACGTGGGGCGCAATTAAACACCTTTTCATACGCTACAAAATAGCGCTGTCAACGCGGGGCTTTTGGAATTTTATTTTTAAAAAAAGGGTTCAGTGTACTAGCTTTCGAACAAAGTAAAAGCTCTAACTTTGCAGATATTTTTATTTCATAATATTTATTAAACGAAACTACACTATAGCAGTAAGACAAAAGCAGGAAATTTGTAGAATTATTTATTTCAATTTATCCGATGGTGGTTTAGATATTTGAATTTTGTTAATTGACTCTAAGATAAGCGATTCCTACTTTTTTCTTAACAGCTAGCTTTATAGTTCAGATTAGCAGATGTGCTGGTTTACTTTAATTTTTTTGCTGTGTTAGATTTATTTTGCGGTAAACCGAACAAAAAGCTGTTCTTTTTTCTCACCTATATTTTGCATGAATATTAAAAATACTTTGTTTATACGAAACGGTACTTAGAGATTTTTTTATAGGAAATTCTTAACATATTTGGTAAAAGAATTTAAAGAGAAGGCAATACTTAGAAATTTTTTTTGAAATTGTCGAAGATTTTTTAAATGTTTGATAAAGAAGTTTACATATTTTAAGTGCCTTTACGTATTTTTTATTTAGACTATTGGGAGCACAGGAGAAATATTTTCACGACTTTTTAAACAGTCCTTTTAAATTTTATTCATTTATCATGGAAGCCTTCAATTTTAAAGTCAATCACCTACTGGAATATGAGTTAGACTATGAACTGAAAATCCGTCGTACTTTCTCAGAACGTCCGGTCGCGGATAAAAGAAAAGATTCTAACGAGGATCTTAAGTAAAGAAATATTCCAATAGATCAGATTGGACTAAATGGTTACAAAAAGTTTCTGATTTTTTTAAGTCTAATAAAAATTCTCCTTCTCAAGTTAAAACTCCTGCTTCTCCAAATGGTCACATGTCTCCTCTATTCGTGCATAAATATTTAGATAACAGACCGCATATCAAGATAAATCTATTAGGTGCCCATTTCTCGGCTTTATTTGACTCTGGTGCAAATGCCTCCGTTATAGGTCAGAATGGTATTAAAATTTTAAGTCGTTTAAGTATAAAAATATGCCATGTCAAAAATAGAAGTGTTACCACTGCAGATGGCAGCCGTCTAAAAGTTTTAGGTACGGTTGAGTTGCCGCTAGTCTGCAATGGTCATTGTTTAGTAATCTCTGCTCTAGTAGTACCTTCTCTATCACATACTTTGGTTTTAGGATGTGATTTTGCACAAAAATTCGGAATTCTAGTAAATTTTAAAAATAATTCGTGGTATCCACAGTCCCTAGAAGTCAACTCTCAAACAAGTTTTAAAGATTATTATTCAGAAAGTTCTTTAGAAAAACCTTTTCTCGCGTCTATGTACCCTAGATGATCTCTCGCGGACGGAACGCTTAAAAGCAGAAAAAGTAATAAGCTCTTTCAATGAAATAAGTAGTAAAGATAGGTTAGGCCGAACGAATAAAATCAACATGTCTATAGATACGGCTGATGCCAGTCCTGTAAAGACAAGGCCCTTCGCCATGTCTCCTTATATGTCAAAAGTATTAAATAAAGAGTTAGACGAAATGTTGAAACTCGGAGTGATTGAAGAATCAAACAGTCCCTGGTGTTCTCCAATCTTATTGGTGAAAAAGGCCGATGGACAGTATCGTCTGTGCTTTGACGGAAGAAAGCTCAACGAGGTCAGCAAATTTGATAACTACCCATTACCGAACATCGACAGAATTTTGACATCACTCAGGAATGCTAAGTATGTATCTTCGATAGATCTTAGAAAGGCTTTCTGGCAAATTCCTTTAGACAAATCCTCTAAGGAAAAGACCGCTTTTGCAGTAGTAGGCCGAGGTCTATTTCAGTTCGTCACTATGCCGTTTGGTCTAAAGAATGCTGCTCAAACTCAGCAACGTTTAGTGGACGCTATATTTGGTCCGAAATATGAGCCACATATTTTTACCTATCTCGATGATATTTTAGTAACATCGGAAGACTTCGAATCGCATATTCGCTTACTTAAGGAAGTAAAAGATAAATTGAAAGAGGCCGGACTGACGATAAATTTGAGCAAATGTGATTTTTTCAAAACTTCTCTAAAGTTTTTAGGCTATATTGTAGGCTCAAATTCCTTGCGTACCGATCCGGATAAAGTAGCAAGCATGGTTAATTATGCGAGACCTACTAATACTACGGAAGTTAAACGCTTCGTAGGAATGTGTTCATGGTACAGACGTTTTATCGAGAATTTTTCTATCTTGTTGTCGCCTATTAATGATCTTTTGAAAGGACGAAAAAAAGGACAATCGATAGATTGGACAAAGGCAGCCGAAGAATCTTTTATAAAGATTACAGAGCTATTGGTTTCAGCTCCCATTTTATCCCAACCAGATTTTTCCCAACAGTTTTATATTTCTAGTGATGCTTCTAATACCGGTTTAGGGGGCGTCCTAACACAGAAAATCAATGGTGAGGAAAGAGTGATAGCGTATGCCAGTAGAACTTTTATCAAAGGCTGAACGTAACTATTCGGTTGTTGAAAAAGAATGTTTAGCAGTACTCTTTAACATCGAAAAGTTTCGACCTTACATAGAAGGTGTTCCTTTCACGGTCATAACAGATCATTATAGTTTATTGTGGCTTAATTCAATTAAAAACCCTAGTGGCAAACTAGCGCGTTGGGCGATTAGGCTGAGACAACATACATTTACTTTAATTCATAGAAAAGGAGTCCACAATGTTATTCCTGACGCTTTGTCAAGAATCCCAGATCATACCGTGGACGAAAACAGTCTTAATGCACAGTTTGGCATAAGAATTGATACAGTTGATGTAGATCGCATTGATCCATGGTACGACAATTTACGGCAGCAAATTAAAGAATTTCCTCAAAATTTTCCGCAGTGGAAGGTGGAAAATGATTTCGTGTACAAATTTATCCCAAACCAGTTGCCTTTAAAAGTTAATGTACCCGAGTGGAGAATACTAGTTCCTAAGCCACAGAGAGAGGAAATTATAGACGTGTGTCACACTCCTCCTACTTCTGGTCATTTTGGTTTTTATAAAACTCTTCACAGGATTCAGGAACAGTATTATTGGCCAAAAATGCGTTTTGACATCGTAAAGTTTGTGAGGACTTGTGAAGTATGTGGAGCGCAGAAATCTCCAAATGCACTACCTATGGGACTGATGGGAAAAGAGAAAACGGTTAATTACCCTTTTCAAGTCATAGCAGCTGATCTAGTAGGCCCATTCCCACGTTCAAAAAAGGGAAATAAATGGCTTCTCGTGGTTTCTTGCTGGTTTACAAAGTATACCATGCTATTTCCTTTGAAAAGCTCTAAAGCTGGATATATAGAGAGAATTTTGGAAAATAATGTCTTTCTAATCCACGGTGTTCCATCGCTCTTAATATGCGATAACGGTACTCAGTTTACCTCTAAGAGTTTTAAGAGCTTGAGTGAAACTTATGGCTTTAACATCCGTTTTAATCCCGTGTACACCGCAAGACACGAAGTAACAGGGTTTACACCGTCTTTCTTAGTACGGCAGACATATACCTCTATCTGGATCGTATTATAAAAATTTAGATTTGGACGTCAATGTTGACAGCGAAATAATTCCGGGTAACAGGGGTGCGTACGCCGAAAATTTAAAGGGTTTAAAAGATATTTTCACCGACGTGCGTAGTAGGATACATAAGGCTTATGAACGGAACAGTAAGTCTTACAACCTTAGAAAAAGGGATTTTGCCTTTAATATAGGTGACCACGTTTGGCGAAAAAATAAAATTCTTTCCAGTGCAGCAGATAAATTCACATCTAAGTTGGTACCTAAATATGTGCATTGCGTGATTAGAGAAAAGATTTCAGATTTAGTTTATGGTTTAGTTAATTTAGATGGGACTAAAGTAGGACGATGGCATATTAAAGACTTAAAACCATTCAACGGACCTAACCCTAGTGAAAGTTTGTCAGGAGAAGAATAATTTATATTTACATTATCTTAATTGCTTAAATTTTTTTTGATGTTGCTCTGTAGAGGTGACGACCTCGTTTTTTTTGACTGTTATAAAAGTTGAGCAGAGAATAGCTTACTTTTATTGTTTAATGCTAAGGTTTTGGGTACTGATCATATCCAAACTTAGGTTGATTGTAGTTGATGTTTAGCATCGACTCAGCTGTTGCGAGCTTGCGAAAGAGTCACACTCAGGATTTATCATAAGACTGGTATGTCGGTGGTCGCGGGATTTGATTTGCTTATGACCCCAAATAATATCCAGTTCTTGACACTTGGAAGCGAAATTTTGATTAGAGGCAATCCAAGGTGATCTTGAGTTAGGACAAGCGCAAGATGTAGCTCGTGTAGTCTGAAGTAGAGTCAAAATTTTTATGAGCAATTTCAAAGTTTGTTACCCGAGTGGGTGTATTTCTATTACCTTAGTGGTATATGTTGGGTGCAATTAAGAGTAAATTGATTTTGGTTATCCAGTAAGTCTAGGACTTGGATTAATTTGATTTAGATCTTCTTCTGAATTGACAAACTGAGGGTATTTTCTATTTTTTTTCAGAGCCGTTTAAACGTTACCTTTGAGTCACTAATTTCTTAAAATTTTTTTTGCATGGACTCATAGGCGTATGTTGAGTTTTTTCGGTTTACTATCAGATTGATAGAAAATTGAAGTTCTGCAGGAGAACTAAAGGCTGATCATTTACAAGAGATGAGAGCAGACTAAGACAGTCGTTTCACAAAGAAATGATCAAAATCTGATACCGAGATGAGAACCTTGTCAAGAGAGGCTAAGCGCAGTGAAGGAAGATTCCTAACCGAATTTTTAGATTTCCAAGAGGTAATCTAGGAGTTTGGGCTGACAGAAAACGGTTATGCCTGATACCTGTAGCAGTTTCTTCTAGAGGCTATTGTCTAGGGAGACGATTAACACCATGATCGAATATTTTAGCTGTCAACGATGTTTTCTTCTTGTTTCTGATTAAGCTGGAAAAGCTCTTGTCGTCTTCAAAAGTTTTGTTGCGTTGCCACCGAAAATTTGAGAAATTTTTGCTTCATGTAGCTTTTTAAGCTCATTTTCGTTTTTTAAAATTTCGTTAGAAGCTTGGTTAAGTTAACCTTATAAACCTTTTTGGTTGTATCCCATGAGTAATCTGTTTTTACAGGCTGTGATGCACCGGGTGCTAACAGATGCCGTTACGACGTTTGGCAGGGAGTTAGTCTTCCTGAGGAACAGACTGATTGGAAGGGTAGTCTATGGGGGGTGAACGTTTGACCTTTGGGACCTTTAGGGGTTTTGTTACCCAATGGTTATTTCTATTTGAACCAAAGGAGAGCCTAGCTACTGTAGTCGACCTCAGCTCCAATTAGCCTATTAGTGGTGACAGGCTGTTGGCAGTAGTGTGTTTCGGAACACCCTATTGATTAATTTTTTTGACTTATGGTGGTGTGGTAGACACCGTTTTAGTTTAGTGGATGCTATAATCTACTCCCTTTTGTTGGTGGACTCCAGGGTCACCAATTCTGTATTTTATTGTCTCCACCATTCAGTATATCGTGGTGAGGTGTTTGTCTCCTGTTATGTGGGATGGATTGAATGTTTTTCGTTGTTGTTCCAGGGCGAGACCAGTACACGAGGGTTCTTCATGCAACTTGGAGGAGCGCAATGCTGGTTAAGTTTTATATCTCTGTGTAGCCACCCTGAAGAATGATGGAGGGCGTTTTTTTTCTGGCTCATGTTTCTAGGCAGATTTGTCACTTTGGTGCGATGTGCCGAAGATTTGATTAGCTTTTGCTAAGAGCTTTCACCAAGCTCAGTATGGAGTTGTCATAACCAAAGGTTTGGGATTTGAACTCCTGTATATATGTCTGTATATATTTCTGTATATATTTCTGTATATATTTCAGTGTATGTTGGTTGCCTGAGGGCATGTGCTCAAAATGTGTGATTTTGAGTCGTTTTGCTTATGGACTCCTATACTTAGGATTATGACTTTAGGGAGGTCCTATTTCGAGACTTGCTGTCTCATATAGTTATGTTAGGAATGTTTCCTTGAATGTTAGTTGCGCGCGGACTAATCATTCTGTTCTTAGTGAACATTGCTTTTTGAAGCAGGATCATTCAGTTTGGTGAATTTTAGCTTTTATAGCTATTCACTGTGTTTAGAGTGAATTTTAGCTTTTATAGCTATTCACTGTGCCTATAGTGGTATTGTTAGCTTTTATAGCTGCTCACTATGTTAATGGCGAGATTGTTCTTTTAGAACGCAGACTTTGTGTAGTCGAGGACTACTTACAGAGTGTTTTCTTGGCGAGGAGCCGAGTTTTTTCTGGCGATATACCAGAGTGTTTTGTTGGCGATAAGCTGACGTGTTTTCTGGCGATCAACCAGAGCGTTTTCCCTAGCGATTTTAGCATGTCTAGATGTCTTAGGACGTCGACATTGCGCGATAGAGTGCGATTATTTTCCGAGTGCGACTAGTAGTGATACTAGATTTAGAATGTTCTCTTAGCGATGAGCTAGAGCATGGATGGCGATTTTTCCCGAGCGTTTCTCTGGATATTTATCCAGATATTCTTTTTTTTTGGCCTAGTGCTAAATGGTCTGACAAGACTTTTTCTTTTTAGTGTAAGTGTTTGCACTAGAATCATTTTTTTATTTTTTCTTTATTTAAGAATTTTTATAAATTTCTTTTGCTGAAATAAAAAATTTTTCAGACAATCCTTAAAATATTTTAAGGGGGTGTTCATATTTTATTTCAGTTCACTTTTTTTGATTTAGACAAGAGTCTAGACAAAGTTATATTTTTTGTTTTGGTAACAATAACAGAGCTGATTCTTTTATATAAGAAGACCGCGATTGTTATTTTGAACAGGTATTTCTTATGTTCATGCAAGGATTTTTATTTGCTTTTTGATGTACTTAACCTTAGTGTCTAATTAAGTTAAGTCTAGTTATAAGATTCTTGTGATCATGCAAAGATTTTCATTTGGTTTTCATTGTACTTAATATTAGTGCTTAATTGAATTAAGTCTAGTAGTAAGGTCCGAAGTCTGTACTTTTGTTTTAAGTTCTGACCTTAGTATTAAGTGATAGTGTACCACTTTGTACCTTTTCATAAGTAGCCTAAGTTTAATAGACTAGTGTAGTCTATTTCTTTTTGGAAGGGGGTAAATGTAACATTCATTTTTTCCTAGATTTTAAGACCATGTAATGTTACTGATTTTTCACTTCAAATTGTACTTATTTTCATTTTTGTATCGAACGGTATATTAAACAGAGATTCCAAGACGTTCGGTATAGTGTGTTGTGCGGGTTCCTGACCGAACCTACCGCCACGCCGCGATTGGTGAAAAGTGTGTATCCGCTGTTTTAGTTCCGGCGTCGCCATATTACCGGAGAGTTTGGATGGTTTATTTAAGGGCCTGAAGACCGACTGTAGAGGCTGTTTTCCATCTAGCCGCAGCCGGGCTATTTTCCATCTAGCCGCTGAGTAGGCTTAGTACCATCTAGCCGACAGGCTAATTTTCATCAGAGCCGACAAGTAGGCTTCCTTCGACTGAGCTACAAAAGCAAAGCTCAGAACAACCATCATGCGAACTAAGTAAAAGTACCAGTTTCTTAACTAAAAGCCGTAGTGGGTTTTCAAAGTGTTAGCTAGAAAAGTGTGAAATCGGTCGAATGCCATCAAAGCAGGAATAAGAACCGTAAGTTACCAAAACTTCCTTCAATAGACTTATTCCAGAGTAGTGCCTTAACCGCAATCTAAAACAGACTAAAAAGTGAAGTGCAAAGCACTATTTTTTCGTCTTCGGGGGTTATCATATTTCAGGATTTAAATGTAGTAACTACTAGTTAGGCTAGAATTTTTTTGTAGAACTGCAAAGGTTGGAACTTTTTATTTTAAAAAACATGAATAAATTCTCTTTTTTTGTTGATTAAAGCTAGTGTCTCACTGAATACCTACCCTACTTTTCAGGACAAGAACGGCTGTACCAAACTGATTTTTTTATTTACCAACAATACATTCTTTCAGTATTTTTCCATTTTTTAGCTGAAGTTAGATCCTTACTATTTTAAAATGGATGGTGCCCAAAATTTGTACAGCTAAAGCTTTTTAAAAATAGAAAATAATTCCAAAAAGACGTAAGACAATTATCTCTTACCCATATCTCTCTACCAAGGAAAACTGAGCTAGTGTTTCTTTAATTTCTTTAGTTCTTTTAAAATCAGGTTTCACTCAATTTATTATCAGAAATTAAAGAGGGGCAACAAAAATAAAAAAAAAGGTTACAAAATGACGCAGCCTACGTGGGGCGCAATTAAACACCTTTTCATAAGCTACAATATTATAATTTTTCTTTAATATAATTACTAAAAAACTCCAATCATTTCCCGAATACTTAATACTTCTTTCACAAATAGCCTCAACTAAGCCATAAAACAAAGAAAATTCAGAAAAAATACAACAAATTTATTTTCACATATTAACTGGTTATTTAGTATTGAAAAATTAAAATATGAATGCTGTTATTGGTTAAGAAATATACTACTATCTGAAAAATATGTTTTTGGTCTTGATAATTATAAATTGTGATTGTTAGTGTTCACGAATTTGTTTTTAATCGTTATTTCTTATATCGATGCTCTTGAAAATTTCCTTAAAGAATATATTATCTTTTATTTTCTTCCATATGGAATTAATACATAGAAATTAAATGATATTTAGGGACGACAAATAGAGGTCATCAGATTTCAGTAAAGATTGGAAACAAACTTTGTTGAAAACTCATTTGGGGTGTGTTTTGTGAAGTCCTAATCATTTTATACCACCGTAACATAAATTTTGTCTTTAGAGTTTAGAGGGGTGAAATCGGAAGTGAAAAAAAAAAATTTTTTCTAGGTCATCGAGTGTGGTGTCAAATGAAAGCTTGTGAAAACACGAGTAAAAAATATATATATATATATAATGTAATACTTGCGCACACTTTTCTTCGTATTACTTTTAAAAAATCGCTGTTCCCTACCTTATCTCGAAAAGTACTGATCAAAAAATTTTGAAAAAAATTCTGGAATATTCTCCACGGGGTATAGATTGAACGAAAATTATCACGAGTGCATTACCTTTAATAATTTATTTGGTATATAAAAAAAACAAAATTTCAAGGTCACCAGTTTTCAGTAAAGATTGGAAACGAACTTTGTTGAAAACTCATTTGGGGTGTTTTGTGAAGTCACTGATCATTTTATAACCACCCTAAAAAAAAATTTTCTTTTAAAAACAATCAACGTACGGAACACTAATTGTGCAAGTTCAACTTGCACTTGACCGGTTTTTTTTTTTTTAATATAATTACTAAAAAACTCCAATCATTTCCGAATACTTAATACTTCTTTCACAAATAGCCTAAACTAAGCCATAAAACAAAGAAAATTCAGAAAAAATACAACAAATTTATTTTCACATATTAACTGGTTATTTAGTATTGAAAAATTAAAATATGAATGCTGTTATTGGTTAAGAAATATAAGATACTCTAATGCAAATATACTACTATCTGAAAAATATGTCTTTGGTCTTGATAATTATAAATTGTGATTGTTAGTGTTCACGAATTTGTTTTTAATCAGTAAAAAGAAAAGGTTTTGGATTTATAACATATTACTGGTCTTAAGCAAAATTTCTTTTTTCGCTATTCGTGAAATGACTCTTCCGAAATGAAAAGTCGCGTTTCCACTAAACTATTCCCGAATTATTTACATA
>JAHKBH010002278.1:0-27500 GCA_019049505.1 Pachyrhynchus sulphureomaculatus
CCTGCAACATGTTCATGCCAGGACATATTTGCTCCCAAATTAATGCCTAACAGATTGAGTGACGATGTTAGAGGGATGGAGTGCCCTGACATAACTATTAGAAACTGCCGCCTGGGTTTTTGTAGCGTTAAATTCCACTTGTTTACTGTCACCCCAAGATAGAATTTCTTCCAGGTCTTTGTTAAGTTGAATGACTTCCTGCTGTCTGCGGATATTCGTCTGAGTAGTCGATGTACTAGCGTTCAAAGTGAATGAAGAGATAAGTGTACTGTCATCTGCAAAGCTGTAGATTGGATTCTTGGTCTTTTCCAGCAGATCGTTAATATAAATGAGGAAGAGAGTAGGAGACAGTATGGAACCTTGGGGCACACCGGCGTTGATAGTGAAGGTGTTAGAAAGAAATCCGTCGACTGCCATTCGTAAAGAACGCTCTCTGAGGAAACATGAGAGCCACAAACAGAACTTTTCAGACATACCATAAGAACGTAGCTTAGCCAACAGCCCATCGTGCCAAACACGGTCAAATGCCTTGGATATGTCAAGAGCAACCGCTCGAGATTCTCCAAAGCATTCAATTGCGTTGTTCCAAACATGTGTTACATAAGTCAGAAGATCTCCTGTTGATCTATTTTTACGAAAGCCATATTGGTGATCACTAATAATGTTGAATCCTTCAAGATATTTTAGAAGATGCTAGTTGATAGCCTTTTCCATGACTTTCGATAATATTGAGAGTAGTGCGATTGGTCGGTAGTTATTTGGCAAGGTCTTCTTGCCTTTTTTAGGTATCGGCTGAACTGTGGCACATTTCCAGCAGGAAGGAAATATTCCCTTTCTGTAGGATAGGTTGAAAAGTCTACAGAAAACTGGTGTTAGTTCCCTCGCACAGTTCTTGAGAACTATGGCAGGTATTCCGTCAGCGCCTGAAGCCTTTTTGGTGTCTAGCTTCATCAAAATACGTTTTATGATACGCTGTCTGAAGACAATATCGGGCATCCTTGACTGCACTATGGGAATAGTAGGTGGTGTTTTTCCTTGGAAATCGACAGTAGAATGTGAAGCAAAGAGTTCAGCCAACAAGTTCGCTTTCTCAACAGGTGTCGTTGCAATAGAATTATTTGGCCGTGTGAGTGGTGGTATGGTGGATTTGGTGAAATTTTGACTAACTGCCTTAGCGACTGACCAAAAGGACCTGGAATTGCCGGGACAAGTGAGAAGTTTGTTTCTAATCCGTTGATTGTGTACCTCCTTGGTTTCGTCGATAATTTCTTTGCATCTGTTCCTGGCACGAACAAAGATGTTACGATTTATGGTGTTAGGATCTTCACGGCACTGTCGGTATGCAAGATGTTTAGAAGCAACAGCTTCTTTGCATTTTAGGTCAAACCAAGGCTTGCCGTTGGAAGGGCATTTCTTCGAAAAAGGGATGTAAGCCTCCATACCGGCCAAAATAACATCGGAAACCTCCCTGGCGCAGTCAGATGGGTCGTCGGATCGAAAACAAACGTCCAACCAAGGGAAAGTTCGAAAATATTCCATGAGATCTTCCCATTTAGCAGTTTTGTAGTGCCAAATCTTGCGCGGTTTGGGCGCCTCTCTGTCACTGATTGGTAGATTACTCGATGTCGAGAGTAGTTTATGGTCGGAAGAACCTAACGGCGGATTTACGCTGACCGTGTAAATCTCCGGATTGGTGGTTAAAAACAGATTAAGAAGACTGGCGAACTCCCCGTCTCGATCAGGGATCCGTGTTGGTTCATCAATAAGCTGAGTCAAGCCATAACTGATTGAAAATGATTCGGCTTCACGACCTTGTTCGTCGGTAGTATTTGAATATTTAAGCCAGTTGATGTTGTGGACATTAAAGTCGCCCAGGATGGCAATTTCGGCATTTGGATAGTTAATTTGTAAATGATGTATGGTGTCTGCAAGAGAAGCGAAAAGTGTTTTAAAGTTTGTATCACTTGGTGGTCGATAGAGGATACAGACGAACCTTGTGGTTGGTTGAGTCGTTATTTTTAACCACATAACATCAAAGTTTGGGGGCTCCAGAGCCTCCTCTCGTTGGCAAGAGAGATCGCTTCTGACATAAAGACAGATTCCAAAGTTACGCCTAAATCGGGAATAGAAATTGTACCCAGGATAAAGATAGTTTACTGTGCTGGTCGATGAACTGACCTTAGTTTCACAGAGAGCGAGTACATGAGGTTTATTTGATTGATTGATATGTTGCACCAGTAATGATTAGGACAATGTAATCTTTTAACAAGTTTTAATATGTAGTTTTTTAGTATAAAATTGTTTCTTACAAGTTGTTTTTGATTGAACAATGCTTCGCCTAAAAGATAGCTCATGTTAAGTAAGTTTCGATACTGTAATTCTCTGTTCAGTGATACCAATCAGTTTTTTTTTTTTTTTGCCATCTGCTTCATTAATTAGCTTAAATTTACTGTCCATTTTGCTTGTAAAGTGTCCTGATGAAGGAAGAAATATATTCCGAAAGCTAGACTATTAACTAAGAGTTTTATTTGGCCAAAAATTTTTTGACCGCTACCCTCACAATATTGTGAATTTCCTATATATATATATATATATATATATATATATATATATATATATATATATATAAATATATAAATGTATATATATATATATATATATATATATATATATATATATATATATATATATATAAACTCAGATTTGACTCGTACAGAAAAAAAAAAGTTCTGGTAGATATATTTCATTTCACTCA
Source organism: Pachyrhynchus sulphureomaculatus (assembly GCA_019049505.1). Classification (NCBI taxonomy): domain Eukaryota; kingdom Metazoa; phylum Arthropoda; class Insecta; order Coleoptera; family Curculionidae; genus Pachyrhynchus; species Pachyrhynchus sulphureomaculatus. The sequence continues at coordinate 2,756 of JAHKBH010002278.1, forward strand.
TAACAAAGAAACAAAAACTGTTTTAAAAATAGAATAGATAAGATTGATCAACCTTCCTTTAAAGAAGAAATGGTTAAGCTGTTAGAAAACATCTCGATTAACAATTACTATCCGAAAACTCTTATAAATAGACAATCGAACTGATCTTATAGCTACGACCAATAACGATATTAAGTTGACAAATTTTAATAGAAGGTCTCTTCCAGTCTTTACCTTCCTTATTTGTGGGTACAGATGTAAAAATTGCCAGCTATAACCTAAAAAAGATGAATTGTTTTTATGCTAATTTGAAAGACAAAATCGATACTTTGCAAAGATCTAATATTACTTATTGCATCCCATGCCAACGTGGTTTGGCCTGTGTCAGACATACGACACAAAAGCTCTCTAAGAGGCTAGTTTTACATAGATGTGATAACAAACATAGACCCAGCGCAACAAGTGTAAGTTTATATGTCAACATTACAGATCACAGAATACAATACCTTAACAATTTCATTCTGAATATTGAAACTACTTCAGAAAAAGCTTTCTGGGAATGTGCTACATAAAAACATGCAAAAACAATCTCAACCACAAAAAAGACACAAAAGGATTGAACTCTATTTACACTTATTTGCTAACCCAGAATCACACCAAACCAATTAGAAGCTACGCTTTTATGAGAAAATTAATTTGGAGTAAAGTAAACGTTCCCTTTTCATTTCTAAATGTGTTGCGTGACTTTTGAGGATTTTTTTTTTTAATAATTTTTGCAATAATAACATGTTGCCGGAATGTTAGACTCCAACCTTAATCAGTATCAACTTAATGTTTTTGTTGGCTTTATGACGAAATCTAGTACCAACAATGGTTGGTGTAGGACCAAAAATCAGCATAAGTTACTAAACATTACGTCAAGTATAAATTTAAAATGGTGTACCATTAAGGCATCGTGTTGTTTCTCATAGTTGGTTTTGGTTCTAAAAAGAACCTTTAAAAATGTTATTAGTATTATTTTACCTCTTAAGATATTTATAACTCTCCAAATGTGTTGTTCTCATGTTCTTTGTATGATTATGTTCGCTATCTGGTTAGCGAAATGCTTAACCTACATACTTAATTAGAGAAAAAACTGTTACAATTTTGTAAGTATACTATTCTATAGCTTACATAAAGTTATATATCACACGTCCTGATGAACATTTTAATTTTCCTTCTGCCACTTGTTTGCATTTCACTATCCAGAGGAAGCTACTAATTAGGCAGCGAAAGCTTGATTAAAAAAATAAAAAATAGGAAATTTAACAGACTTTGGAAAAATTAAAAGAAATGTCAACATCGTGGTCTTCTCTGGTATAAATAAACCACGACTTGACCAGAGGATAAAAAGACGCTAGCCTTACAAAAGGAATGAAAAATATATAAAAAAAATTCTGAATAAAATCACCTTATAAGCAGTTGTTCGTACCATACATAACAAAATGGAATAAACGATTTTTGTCGAAATTTTCTCATCTTTTCCTAATTAATAATAACAGTAATGTATTTTTTGTTGAAAGGAATTATCCAAAAAGCACCACTTAGCAGTAAGTAGTTTAATGTTAATAATTTTGGGTTGCTTTCCTGCTATAAACCTTAGAATACTAATAATCTACTGTATTTGTAGCCTTGAAGAAGGAACTAGAGCTTAAAGATCTTTGAGTGCTCTATTTCCTCACAAGGGCGTTTCCCAGAAGTTAACTTTCGATCGTTATATTGTGATCTACTCAACTGGTGACTCGTATAGAGAATTTTAAGAAATCAGATATCAGTCCTTATTTATTTTTACATTTTTTGATTTCAGTACTTTTATGGACGCCTAATAATTTTCTGTCAGTTACTATAGGATTATATACAAAAACATGTTGGGCAATACTTAATTTTTCTCACCTAACGTTCCTTAGATGAACTAAATCTTCTCTAAATTTTATGCATCGACCTTCTTGTTTGCCAAACATACTTTATGTTACAATCATTAAAACTTGTCTCATATATTCCACTTCTTTTACATTCGTTGATTTTATCCTTCGGACTTCCAAGATATTTTTAACTTCTTTCATGACTTATACACTGACGTGACGCCTACCCTAATAAACACTTTATTAAGCCTTCTGATGAATTTTAAATTATAAGGTCTTGAAACATATTTCGTCGTTTCACGAGTGAGAAAGTGTCTATTTTTGTTTACTAAGTTTTCTTTATAAACTTTGTCTCTTACTATATTCTCTATACGATTCCTTTCATTTTTAAGTTTGTCCTGACTCAAGGTTAAATAAAATGCGGCAAGCTTATATTGTTTACAATAAAATAAATCGTTAGGAATATATTTATCTCTTATGACTAACTGTAATCCCACATAAAATTACTGGAAATTCACTGTTTTACTTTCAATCGGTGATGGAGTAATTAAAATGCAACAAATTTCAATAACAATTGTTATTCAAAACGAGATCCTATATGTTGCATACTGTCATTTCTGGCTTTATCACTCTTGAAGTAACATCGTTTTTACCTGTCTCACCTGTATATATATATATATATATATATATATATATATATATATATATATATATATATATATATATATATATACATATATTGTAAGGTGGGAACTTGCCCGCACTTTTGTACCCTGTGAAAAGTTGTTTTTCCCACGCTTGGGCGCAATTTTCTTGCAACCTCTTTTTAATTTCTGATAATGAATTGAGTGGATCCTGATTTTAAAAGAACTAGAGAAATTAAACACACACTAGCTCAGTTTTCCTTGGTAGAGAGATATGGGTAAGAGATAATTTTTGTACGTCTTTTTGGAATTATTTTTTTTTATTTTTAAAAAACCTCAGCTGTACGACTTTTGGGCACCATTCATTTTAAAATAGAAAGGATCTAACTTCAGCTAAAAAAATGAAAAAATACTGAAAGGGTGTACAGTTGTTAAATAAAAAAGCAGTTTGGTACAGCCGTCATTATCCTGAAAAGTAAGATAGGTATTCAGTGAGACACTAGCTTTAATCAACAAAAAGAAAATTTATTCATGATTTTAAAATAAAAGTTCTAACCTTTGCGGTTTTAAGGATTACAAAAAAATTCTAGCCTAACAGGTAGTTATTATTATTAGAGTCCCTAAATCAGACATTTAAATTCTAAAACCTGACTACCCCCGAAAGCGAAGAGAATCGTGATTTTCACTTCACCTTTTGTCAGTTCAAATTGCTATTAAGACACTTATTTCGGGAATAGGTCGATTGATGAATGTTCTGGTAACTTACGGTTTTTATTTGGGCTTCTAGGCCTTCGATGGAACACAAAACCGATTTCACACTTTGTAGGAAACACTCAGAGCCCACTACGGCTTTACGTTAGAAAAAAAAACTCGTGCTTTACTTGGCTCTCATAAATGTTGCTATGAGCCTCTACTGCGGCTCGGTCGAAGTAAGCCTGGCTGCGGCTCGATGGAAATAAGCCTACTTGGCGGCTCGGTGGAACTAAGCCTACTTGGCGGCTCGGTGGAAATGAACCAAGATTCCTGTCCCCCGGACCCTTAAATAAGCCGTGGGCACTCTCTCGGTAATATCGCGACGCCGGAACCAAAAAACCGGATACAAATATTTGACCAATCCCGGCGTATCGAGAGATTCGGTCGCAAACCCGCACAGCACACTAATATAACGAGCGGCTAGCAATTTCTGATTAATATACTGCTCGATACAAAAATGAAAAGAAGTACAATTTAAAGTGAAAAATCAGTAACATTACATGGTCTTAAAATCTAAGAAAAAATGAATGTTACATTTACCCCCTTCCAAAAAGAAATAGACTACACTAGTCTATTAAACTAAGGCTACTTATGAAAAGGTACAAAGTGGTACACTATCACTTACTACTAAGGTCAGAACTTAAAACAAAATTACAAACTTCGGACCTTACTACTAGACTTAATTCAATTAAGCACTAATATTAAGTACAATGAAAACCAAGTGAAAATCTTTGCATGTACACAAGAATCTTATAACTAGACTTAACTTAATTAAGCACTAAGGTTAAGTACATCAAAAAGTAAATAAAAATCCTTGCATGAACATAAGAAATACCTTTCTAAAGTAACAATCGCGGTCTTCTTATATAAAAAGAATCAGCTCTGTTATTGTTACCAAAACAACAAAAAAAATTTTTGTCTAGACTCTTGTCTAAATCAAAAAAATGAACTGAAACAAAGTATGAACACCCCCCTTAAAATATTTTAAGGATTGTCTGAAAATTTTCTATTTCAGCAAAAGAAATTTATAAAAATTCTTAAATAAAGAAAAACAAAAAAATAAATGATTCTAGTGCAATCATTAACCCTAAAAGGAAAAAGTCTTGTCAGACCATTTAGCACAAGGCTAAGAAAAACATCTGGATGAAACTCCAGACAAACGCTCGGGAAAAAATCGCCATCAATGCTCTAGCTCACCGCTAAGAGAACATTCTAAATCTAGTATCACTACTAGTCGCACTCGGAAAATAATCGCACTCTATATCGCAATGTCGACGTCCTGAGACATCCAGACATGCAAAAATCGCCAGGGAAAACGCTCTGGTTGATCGCCAGAAAACACGTCAGCTCATCGCCAACAAAACACTCTGGTATATCGCCAGAAAAAACCTCGGCTCCTCGCCAAGAAAACACTCTGGTATATCGCCAGAAAAAACCTCGGCTCCTCGCCAAGAAAACACTCTGTAAATAGTCCTCGACTACACAAGTCTGCGTTCTAAAAGAACAACCTCGCCATTAACATAGTGAGCAGCTATAAAAGCTAACAATATCACTATAGGCACAGTGAATAGCTATAAAAGCTAAAATTCACTAAACTGAATGATCCTGCTTCAAAAAGCAATGTTCACTAAGAACTGAATGATTAGTCTGCGCACAACTAACATTCTAGGAAACATTCCCAATATAACTGTATGAGACAGCAAGTCTCGAAATAGGACCTCCCTAAAGTCATAATCCTATATATAGGAGTCCATAAGCAAAACGACTCAAAATCACGCATTTTGAGCACATGCCCTCAGGCAACCAATACACAGAAATATATACAGAAATATATACAGAAATATATACAGAAATATATACAGGAGTTCAAAGTCCCAAACTCTTGGTTATGATAACTCCATATCAAGCTTGGTGAAAGCTCTTAGCAAAAGCTAATCAAATCTTCGGCACATCGCACCAAAGTGACAAATCTGCCTAGAAACATGAGCCAGAACAAACGCCCTCCGTCATTCTTCAGGGTGGCTATACAGAGATATAAAACTTAACCAGCATTGCGCTTCTTCAAGTTGCATGAAGAACCCTCGTGTACTGGTCTCGCCCTAGAACAACAACGAAAAACATTCGATCCAACCCACATAACAGGAGACAAACACCTCACCACGATATACCGAAAGGTGGAGACAATAAAATACGGAAATGGTGACCCTGGAGTCCACCAACTAAAGGGAGTAGATTATAGCATCCACTAAACTAAAACGGTGTCTACCACACCACCATAAGTCAAAAAAAGAATTTAATCAATAGGGTGTTCCGAAACACACTACTGCCAACAGCCTGTCACCACTAATAGGCTAATTGGAGCTGAGGTCGACTACAGAAGCTAGGCTCTCCTTTGGTTCAAATAGAAATAACCATTGGGTAACAAAACCCCCAAAGGTCCCAAAGGTCAAACGTTCACCCCCCATAGACTACCCTTCCAATCAGTCTGTTCCTCAGGAAGACTAACTTCCTGCCAAACGTCGTAACGGCATCTGTTAGTACCCGGTGCATCACGGCCTGTAAAAACAGATAACTCATGGGATACAACCTAAAAGGTTTACAAGGTTGACTTAACCAAGCTTCTAACGGAAATTTCAAAAAAAAACGAAAAAAAAAAAAAAAAAAAATAAAAAAAAAAAAAATAAAAATTAAAATTATAAAAAAAAAAAGAGCTTAAAAAGCTACATGAAGCAAAAATTTCTCAATATTTCGGCGGCAATGCTACAAAACTTTTGAAGACGACAAGAGCTTTTCCAGCTTAATCAGAAACAAGAAGAAAACATCGTTGACAGCTAAAATATTCGATCATGGTGTTAATCGTCTTCCTAGATAATAGCCTCTAGAAGAAACTGCTACAGGTATCAGGCATAACCGTTTTCTGTCAGCTCAAACTTCTAGATTACCTCTTGGAAATCTAAAAATTCGGTTAGGAATCTTCCTTCACTGCGCTTAGCCTCTCTTGACAAGGTTCTCATCTCGGTATCAGATTTTGATCATTTCTTTGTGAAACGACTGTCTTACTCTGCTCTCATCTACTGTAAATGATCAGCCTTTAGTTCTCCTGCAGGACTTCAATTTTCTATCTAATCTGATAGTATACCGAAAAAACTCAACATACGCCTATGAGTCTATGCAAAAAAATTTTTAAAAAAATTAGTGACTCAAAGGTAACGTTTAAACGGCTCTGAAAAAAAAAAGTATACCCTCAGTTTGTCAATTCAGAAGAAGTCTAAATCAAAATAATCCAAGTCTTAAACTTACTGGATAAACCAAAATCAATTTACTCTTAATTGCACCCAAAATATACCACTAAGGTAATAGAAATACACCCACTCGGGTAACAAACTTTGAAATTGCTCATAAAATCTTTTGACTCCACATCATACAACACGAGCTCCATCTTGCGCTTGTCCAAACTCAAGATCACTTTGGATTGCCTCTAATCAAAATTTCGCTTCCAAGTGTCAAGAACTGGATATTATTTGGGGTCATAAGCAAATCAAATCCCGCGACCACCGACATACCAGTCTTATGATAAATCCTGAGTGTGACTCCTACGCAAGCTCGCAACTGCTGAGTCGATGCTAAACATCAATCACAATCAACCTAAGTTTGGGATATGGCCAATACCCAAAACCTTAGCATTAAACAATAAAAGTAAGCTATACTCTGCTCAACTTTTATAACAGTCAAAAGAACGAGGTCGTCACCTCCACAGAGCAACATCGAAAAAAAATAAAGTAAAGCAATTAAAATAATGTAAATATAAATTATTCTTCTTCTGACAAACTTTCATTAGGGTTAGGTCCTTTGAATGGTTTTAAGTCTTTAATATGCCATCGTCCTACTTTAGTCCCATCTAAATTAACTAAACCATAAACTAAGTCTGAAATCTTTTCTCTTATCACGCAATGCACATACTTAGGTACCAACTTAGATGTGAATTTATCTGCTGCACTGGAAAGAATTTTTATTTTTTCGCCAAACGTGGTCACCTATCTTACAGGAAAAATCTCTTTTTCTAAGGTTGTAAGACTTACTGTTCCGTTCATAAGCCTTATGTACCCTACTACGCACGTCGGAGAAAATATCTTTTAAACCCTTTAAATTTTCGGCGTACGCACCCCTGTTACCCGGAATTATTTCGCTGTCAACATTGACATCCAAATCTAAATTTTTATAATACGATCCGGATAGAGGTATATGTCTGCCGTAAACTAAGAAAGACGGTGTGAACCCTGTTACTTCGTGTCTTGCGGTATTTATTGCTTGTTGAATTTTGGAAATATTGCCATCCCAAGTGTCATGTGAATCAACGTAACTTCTTAAAGCGGTCCCGATTGTTCGGTTATTACGTTCGACAAAATTACATTGTGGAGAGTACACGGGATTAAAACGGATATTAAAACTATAAGTTTCACTTAGGCTCTTAAAACTCTTAGAGGTAAAACTGAGTACCGTTATCGCATATTAAGAGCGATGGAACACCGTGGATTAGAAAGACATTATTTTCCAAAATTCTCTCTATATGTCCAGCTTTAGAGCTTTTCAAAGGAAAATAGCATGGTATACTTTGTAAACCAGCAAGAAACCACGAGAAGCCATTTATTTCCCTTTTTTGAAACGTGGGAATGGGCCTACTAGATCAGCTGCTATGACTTGAAAAGGGTAGTTAACCGTTTTCTCTTTTCCCCCCATCAGTCCCATAGGTAGTGCATATTTGGAGATTTCTGCGCTCCACATACTTCACAAGTCCTCACGAACTTTAAGATATCAAAAACGCATTTTTGGCCAATAATACTGTTCCTGAACCCTGTGAAGAGTTTTATAAAAACCAAAATGACCAGAAGTAGGAGGAGTGTGACACATGTCTATAATTTCCCCTCTCTGCGGTTTAGGAACTAGTATTTTCCACTCGGGTACATTAACTTTTAAAGGCAACTGGTTTTGGGATAAATTTGTACACGAAATCATTTTCCACCTTCCACTGCGGAAAATTTTGAGGAAATTCTTTAAATTTGCTGCCGTAAATTATCGTACCATGGATCAATGCGATCTATGTCTACTGTATCAATTCTTACGCCAATCTGTGCATTAAGACTGTTTTCGTCCACTGTATGATCTGGGATTCTTGACAAAGCGTCAGGAATAACATTGTGGACTCCTTTTCTATGAATTAAATTAAACGTATGTTGTCTCAGCCTAATCGCCCAACGCGCTAGTTTGCCACTAGGGTTTTTAATAGAATTAAGCCACAATAAACTATAATGATCTGTTATGACCGTGAAAGGAACACCTTCTATGTAAGGTCGAAACTTTTCGATGTTAAAGAGTACTGCTAAACATTCTTTTTCAACAACTGAATAGTTACGTTCAGCCTTTGATAAAGTTCTACTGGCATACGCTATCACTCTTTCCTCACCATTGATTTTCTGTGTTAGGACGCCCCCTAAACCGGTATTAGAAGCATCACTAGAAATATAAAACTGTTGGGAAAAATCTGGTTGGGATAAAATGGGAGCTGAAACCAATAGCTCTTTAATCTTTATAAAAGATTCTTCGGCTGCCTTTGTCCATCCAATCTATCGATTGTCCTTTTTTTCGTCCTTTCAAAAGATCATTAATAGGCGACAACAAGGTAGAAAAATTCTCGATAAAACGTCTGTACCATGAACACATTCCTACGAAGCGCTTAACTTCCGTAGTATTAGTAGGTCTCGCATAATTAACCATGCTTGCTACTTTATCCGGATCGGTACGCAAGGAATTTGAGCCTACAATATAGCCTAAAAACTTTAGAGAAGTTTTGAAAAAATCACATTTGCTCAAATTTATCGTCAGTCCGGCCCTTTCAATTTACTTTTTTACTTCTTTAAGTAAGCGAATATGCGATTCGAAGTCTTCCGATGTTACTAAAATATCATCGAGATAGGTAAAAATATGTGGCTCATATTTCGGACCAAATATAGCGTCCACTAAACGTTGCTGAGTTTGAGCAGCGTTCTTTAGACCAAACGGCATAGTGACGAACTGAAATAGACCTCGGCCTACTACTGCAAAAGCGGTCTTTTCCTTAGAGGATTTGTCCAAAGGAACTTGCCAGAATGCCTTTCTAAGATCTATCGAGGATACATACTTAGCATTCCTGAGTGATGTCAAAATTCTATCGATGTTCGGTAATGGATAGTTATCAAATTTGCTGACCTCGTTGAGCTTTCTTCCGTCAAAGCATAGACGATACTGTCCATCGGCCTTTTTCACCAATAAGATTGGAGAACACCAGGGACTGTTTGATTCTTCAATCACTCCGAGTTTCAACATTTCGTCTAACTCTTTATTTAATACTTTTGACATGTACGGAGACATGGCGAAGGGCCTTGTCTTTACAGGACTGGCATCAGCCGTAATCTATAGACATGTGATTTTATTCGTTCGGCCTAACCTATCTTTACTACTTATTTCTTTGAAAGAGCTTATTACTTTTTCTGCCTTTAAGCGTTCCGTCCGCGAGAGATCATCTAGGGTACATAGACGCGAGAAAAGGTTTTCTAAAGAACTTTCTGAATAAACAATCTTTAAAACTTGTTTGAGAATTGACTTCTAGGGACTGTGGATACCACGAATTATTTTTAAAATTTACTAAAAATTCCGAATTTTTGTGCAAAATCACATCCTAAAACCAAAGTATGTGATAGAGAAGGTACTACTAGAGCAGAGATTACTAAACAATGACCATTGCAGACTAGCGGCAACTCAACCGTACCTAAAGCTTTTAGACGGCTGCCATCTGCAGTGGTAACACTTCTATTTTTGACATGGCATATTTTTATACTTAAACGACTTAAAATTTTAATACCATTCTGACCTACAACGGAGGCATTTGCACCAGAGTCAAATAAAGCCGAGAAATGGACACCTAATAGATTTATCTTTGATATGCGGTCTATTATCTAAATATTTATGCACGAATAAAGGAGACATGTGACCATTTGGAGAAGCAGGAGTTTTAACTTGAGAATGAGAACTTTTATTAGACTTGAAAAAATCAGAAACTTTTTGTAACTATTTAGTCCAATCTGATCTATTGGAATAATTTCTTTACTTAAGATCCTCGTTAGAATCTTTCTTTTATCCGCGACCGGACGTTCTGAGAAAAGTACGACGGATTTTCAGTTCATAGTCTAATTCATATTCCAGTAGGTGACTGACTTTAAAATTGAAGGCTTCCATGATAAATGTATTTAGATTATAAGATTTAAAAGAATTGTTTAAAAAGTCGTAAAAATATTTTTCCTGTGCTCCCAATAGTCAAAATAAAAAAAATCATGTAAAGGCAACTAAAATATGTAAACTTCTTTACCAAACATTTAAAAAATCTTCAACAATTTCAAAAAAATTTCTTAGTATCGCCTTGTATTAAAATTCTTTTACCAAATATCTTAAGAATTTTCCTACAAAAAAAATCTCAAATACCGTTTCGTATCAGCAAAGTATTTTTAATATTCATGCAAAACATCGTGAGAAAAAAAAAAGTACAGTTTTTTTCTTCGGTTAACCGCAAAATAAATCTAACAATGCGAAATTAAAGTCTATACCAACACATCTGCTAATCTGAACTATAAAAGTAGCTTTTAAGAAAAAAGTAGGAATCTCTTATCTTAGAGTCGATTAACAAAATTCAAATATCTATACCACCATCAGATAAATTGAAATAAATAATTCTACAAATTTCCTGCTTTTGTCTTATTGCTATAGTGTAGTTTCGTTTAATTAAATATTATGAAATAAAAATATCTGAAAAGTTAGAGCTTTTACTTTGTTCGAAGCTAGTACACTGAACCCTTTAAAAAATAAAATTCCAAAAGCCCCACGTTGACAGCGCTATTTTGTAAGGTCGGAACTTGCCTTTTTGAGGCGTCTTTTTTTTGTACCCTGTGAAAATTGTTTTGTTTTTCCCCACGCTTGGGCGCAATTTTCTTGCAACCTCTTTTTTAATTTCTGATAATGAATTGAGTGAATCCTGATTTTAAAAGAACTAAAGAAATTAAACAAACACTAGCTCAGTTTTCCTTGGTAGAGAGATATGGGTAAGAGATAATTTTTGTACGTCTTTTTGGAATTATTTTTTTTTATTTTTAAAAACCTCAGCTTTTGTACAAATCTTTGGGCACCATTCATTTTAAAATAGAAAGGATCTAACTTCAGCTAAAAAAATGAAAAAAATACTGAAAGGTTTACGGTTGTTAAATAAAAAGAATTATTTGGTACAGCTTTTTTTCATTATCCTGAAAAGAAAAATAGGTATTCAGTGAGACACTAGCTTTAATCAACAAAAAAAGAAAATTTATTCATGATTTTAAAATAAAAGTTTCAACCTTTGCGGTTTTAAGGAATACAAAAAAATTCTAGCCTAAAAAGTAGTTTTAATTATTAGAGTCCCTAAATCAGACATTTTACTAAAATCTTGACTACACCCGAAAGCGAAGAGAATCGTGATTTTCACTTCGCGACCTTTTTTTCAGTTCAAATTGCTGTTAAGACACTTATTTGCGGGAATAGGTCGATGATGTATGTTCTGGTAACTTACGGTTTTTTACGGGTTTTCTAGGCCTTCGATGGAACACAAAACCGATTTCACACTTTTGAGAAGAGCCTAACTACTCCATTTAGAAAAGCCCACTACGGCTTTACGCTTTAGAAAAAAAAACTCGTGCTTTACTTGGCTCTCATAGGTATTGTTGTATGAGCCTCTACTGCGGCTCGGTCGAAGTAAGCCTGCTGCGGCTTGATGTTACTGCGGCTCGATGGAAAATCAGCCTGGTTGCGGCTTGATGGAACTAAGCCTACTTGGCGGCTTGGTGGAAATGAACCAAGATGCTGTCCTCCGGACCCTTAAATAAGCCGTGGGCACTCTGTCGGTAATATGGCGACGCCGGAACCAAAAAACCGGATACAAACATTTGACCAATCCCGGCGTATCGATAGATTCGGTCGCAAACCCGCACAGCACACTATATAACGAGCGGCTAGGAATTTCTGATTAATATACTGCTCGATACAAAAATGAAAAGAAGTACAATTTTAAAGTGAAAAATCAGTAACATTACATGGTCTTAAAATCTAAGAAAAAATGAATGTTACAATGTGTAAGTAACTAGGTTAAATAAAAATTATGTGTTCCTTTCTTAATTTCGGTGATCATTATTTAAAGAGAAAATTCTGCAATTGAATGTAAAGCATACAATTTTGTAGGAGCCACTTTAAACTCGCGAAAATGGCACGATAAATGAATAGTCTTAAATTCTTTCCAAAGTGAGATAAAACAAACAAAAACAATTGCTAGTATATCCGCCATGGCCGCCTATATCTAATAGCTTAAATCAGTTTTTGCCGGTCACCTGTCAAACAAATGTTAACTTGTGATACATCGTTGGAAAGAGAATTTCAAAGCAAATTGATATTGATAAAAAATATACAGGGTTCCAGAAGAAAGTTGCAGTCACTTCCGGTCAAACCGGCAGTAGTTAAAAAAATTACGGAGTGTTATATGTTGTCCGTGTCACCCGGTATATATAAACATATATATATATATATATATATATATATATATATATATATATATATATATGTATATATATATATATAATATATATATATATATATATATATATATATATATATATATATATATATAATATATAGTTTAAAGTCTGGGATAGCTCCTAATATAATTGAAGAGAGAGCAATAAAAGATCTAAGTAGCTCTAAGGAACTGTATTTTTATTCGAACTTTCTAGCTATCGTCCATGTATGTGGACTTCTTCAGGAAATCTGAAATGTGCAAACATTCTGGAGTAAAAAGATGTAATTTGGGGAGTTAAACGTACTTACAGAATATTTACATAAGCATTACTTCCCGAGAGAAAATTTATTGTACATTATCTCGTTTCCAAGGCAAGAAGTAAGACATGACCACAAAAACAGGTTGGAAAAAAGTGAAAAACTCTTACAAAAAACTTAATAAGCCTCAATTAGAGGTGTCACATCAATTATAAATAATTAAAAGTGGTATAGGAAGATCATTTTTGTTTCCCGCCGATAATTATCAAAAAGGTTGACATTTGTTTAGTGATATTTCTGGGGATTTTTATAAAATTAGTTATTAGAAGACATTGTTGCCAATTGATATCTTGGTAATGGTTGAGCTATTAGATGGTCTAGAATTTTAGTTGTTTGTTAGAAAATTTGTTCAAAAAATACTTATTCCCTATTTTCACGCTGCGTTGCTCCATTTTTGTTTTTTTTTTTGTGTAACTTTGGGAAAGTAAGTAAGTGTAAATGGAACTCAGTCCTTTCAGATCTTTTTTATGGTTAAGACAGTTATTATAATTTTTTATATAACACCTCTTTAAGAAATTGCGTTTTAAACCAATTGTTTTCGGTATCTAAGACAAAACAGTCATTATACCGGACTTTATGGTCTTTAGTGTTAACATGTAAACTCAGGCTGGTGGCATTTGGTTTATGTTTACAGTCACTTTTATGTAACGCAAGTCTTTTTGATAGTTTCTGTGAAGTTTGTCCTATGTAAATAGAGTTGCATTCACACCTAATCCCGTAAACAACATGAGATCTCTGTAAGGTTTTGGTTTTATCTTTAAGGTTGGAATAAAAGCTGCCAAGCTTTTTAACGTTATAATTTGCTATTCTTATATTCATGTCTTTGAAAAGTGATGTAATCGATTGTGAGAGCCCTTTAATGTATTGGAGTTTTGCAAAATGAAGTTCAGAGGTGATGTCATTATTATTATTGGGATGGTTTCTTGGTGGTGTATTTGTATTGAGTAACTTATGAACAATTGACAAAGGGTAATTATTATCTGTTTTAACAAGCTAATATTTTTTTCTTTAAGTGTGGCGTGACATATCCTAGTGATCCTGTTCATCAAAGCAATAACTGTGTTTATCTTTTGTTTAAGTGGGTGATACGAGTGATAGGGTATATATCTCCCGGAACTGGATTTTTTCCTATACCAATCCAACTTAATCAAATTGTTTTCTGATCTAATTACTTTAGTGTCCAAAAAGGGGACAGAGTTGTCTACCTCTTCTTCAACCGTAAATTGCAAAAGATTATCAAAAGAATTAAAGATAGTGAGTGTATTATGAACCGAGTCTTGAGGAAGAGATACCAATAGGTCATCAACATATTGATAGAGGAAAGGAAATTGAAAATCAACTCTTTCCGTAATATAATAAAGCAATTTACTCATGACCACCTCAGCCAAGATAGGAGAAACTGAACCCCCCATAGGGACACTGACCTTTTGTCTATAAAATTCATTGTTAAAAGAAAAGAAAGAATTATTATATAAGTACGTGATTATCTCTAAGAAAACTGTTTTTGGGATGTTACAATTGGCCTCTATCAAGGTGAAATATTCATCCAAAATTTTGATTATTAAATTAAGAGAAATATTAGTAAAAAGGGAGACCACGTCAAATGATGCAAGCACAAAGCCCTCCAGCCAGATAAAGTCATTAATCTTATCTGCGAATTCAAATGTATTTTTTATCCTGAATTTATTGAAATCAGTAAAAGACTTATCTAAAATTGAGGCAATATAACTAGCAAGGGCCTGTGTGGATGCATTAGTACATGAAACTATCGGACGTAGTGGGCTGTCTGGTTTGTGGATCTTAGGCAATCCGTAATATTTGGGACAAACCCCATTATACGTAGTCAGTTCTTTTCCAACCCATCTTCTATACAACTTCTTATCCTTCAAAGTCTTAATCAACTTATTACAACTATTTTCTATTTTTGTAGTGGGATCATGAGCAATTTTTTTTCATATGTGTTATTATCATTTAATAATGAAAAAGACTTGTCCAGATAAGACTGTCAAGACATAAGAACGGTAACATTACCCTTAGCAGATCTAGTCACTAATAGGTCAGGTTTATTTTTTAAGAAAACGGCAGTCTCCCTTTCTATTGTATGGGTAGGTGACTATGTATTTATTAGCATGTATATAGTTAGTTATGAGATTTGTGGCTCTGCCCTAATATAGTCTTGTTTATCGAATGGTACAAAATGGATTTACTGTTCAACTTCAGAAAGTAAACGATAGATATTAGTATCCTTATTGGAAAGGGGTAGGCTGTATTTAGGACCCAGGGCCAAAAAACTCTGTACATGTTCGGGTACTTCGACATATTTTTGAACCAATTTTTATTATCTGTACTGAAGTTGTTCTTTTTTAACTTTAATGTAGTGAGTTTCTTAATATTTGTGTTTTTTATAGTATTAAATAATCTATTATATTTATGGTTTTGTGTGTACACAAAGTCATCTAAAATATGCAGAGGAATAGAGTTCCTAAGTCTACCCAGAGAATCATTAAGTCTTCTTTCAAGTTTAGCAATATAATGGTTGGTGTCAGAAATACTAATTTTATATAACCTAGTAGTTACCTGTTGTGTAAGAAAATCAAGTCCAACACAATATCAATGGACGAACAGGATCCGTTCGGATGGACTTTAAACAAGTCACCGACAGAGTGCAGTATGAGCATCTATTTTGACATAGTTTTCCGTCAGTACCTGGATAAGGTCTGAATTGGTGTTCTGTGTGTTTGCTGAACCTAGCTCAGCTAATGAGCCGTAATACGGCGAAACGCGTCTTGAGATGGCAAATACAGAGAAAACACGTTTGGCAACTACCAAGTGCGAATTTTTCAATTTGCCTTGATTGCTTCCCCAAAGCGCCATCTATGCATTCAAGCGGGAAGCTTGATAAGATGCGTTTCTGCAAAAGTGCCAGTTGTGATCTGGCCGCTCTATTTGCATAGACTTTAAACAAGTCACCGACAGAGTGCAGTATGAACATCTGTTTTGTCATAGTTTTCCGCTAGTACCACGATAAGGTCTGAATTGGTATTCTGTGTGTTTGCTGAATCTAGCTCAGCTGATGAGCCGTGATAATGCGAAACGCGTCTTGAGATGGTTTAGCAAATACAGAGAACACTTTTGGTAACTACCAGGTGCGAATTTTTCAATTTGCCTTGGTTGCTTCACCAATGCACCTTCTATCCCTTCAAGTGGAAGCTTGAGAAGATGCGTTTTCTGCAAAAATGCCAGTTATGATCTGGCAGCTCTGTTTGAATAGGCTTTAAACAAGTCACCGACAGAGTGCAGTATGAGCATCTATTTTGTCATAGTTTTCCGTCAGTACCCGGTTAAAATCTGAATTGGTGTTCTGTGTATTTGCTGAAAATAGCCCATCTGATGAGCCATAATACGGTGAAAAGCGTGTTGGGATGGTCTAGCAAATACAGGGAACACTTTTTGGGAACTTCCATATGTCCTGGTTTTGACCAATTTGATACCAACTGAGCTCCGCTGATTTTTTAATATCGTCATACCAACGTTGTTGAAGTCTGCCAGTACTTTTTTTTTCCCCATAGTCTCCATCTGGTCACTTTTCCGCTCCAGTTATGAGTATTTCTGGCCACATGGCCAGTTCCACTTAAGAGAAGATATCCTTTCGGTTATGTCGCAGACCCTTATTTTTTTCCTGATCCAGTCGTTTAGTTTGCAGTCTCTAAGCAATATACCTAGGATTTTCCTTTCAACTTGCAATTTTCTAATGACTTTCCGCGTCAGAACCCAAGTTTCGCTACCATGTGTTCTTACTGGTAGAATGCATTCGTTATATACTTTACTTTTAAATTTTAAAGTTAGTTTGGACTGAAAGACTTGTTTCATTTTATCGTAAGTCGCCCATCCCAGGCGTATCCTTCGATTGTCGTCTTGGTTCATTTTTCGAATTGTAACTTTCAGTCCCAAATATACCTATAAATCCACCCTTTGCACTTGTTG
This sequence comes from Pachyrhynchus sulphureomaculatus, assembly GCA_019049505.1. Classification (NCBI taxonomy): domain Eukaryota; kingdom Metazoa; phylum Arthropoda; class Insecta; order Coleoptera; family Curculionidae; genus Pachyrhynchus; species Pachyrhynchus sulphureomaculatus. The sequence continues at coordinate 19,956 of JAHKBH010002278.1, forward strand.
CCCGTGTATGGATATTACGTCATTAATGGTTGTTCGTTCGTCATGAATTTGGTTTTTGTGATGTTCATCTCTAAACCGATATTATTTGCTTCAGTTTGTAATTCTTGGAGCATTTCTGTCAATTCGATTTCGACAAAAATTGCTATGTCATCAGCAAATCTTAAGTTGTTGAGTCTTTCTCCAGATATGCTCCCCTGTTTTCCCAGTAAAGGCTCTTGAGACATCTTCTAGTACTATGATATCACCCTGTCTAACACTTTTTTTTTATTTTTTACTTCCATGGTATCCTCGTGTAATCTCACTTTTTAGTTTTGATTGTTCATTTCTTTTGTCAGTATCTTAATATAGCTTTAATTAATTCTTGCGTTTTTTATCGCTTTTTCAATTTCCCCGTATTCCACTATGTCAAAACCTTTTCGGAAATCGACAAGCGCCATTCAGGCCATGATATTGTATTCAGTTACCTTTTCTATAAGTTGTCTTACAGTGTGTAGATGTCCGATTTGCTAAATCTTTTTGGAAGCCTGGTTGTTCTTTGGGTTGGTAAATTTTCAAACTTCTTGTCTAATCGATTTGTGATTATGCTAATGAATCGTTGGTATATTTGCGATAGAAGACTTACTAGCCTATAGTTCTTTAAATTGCTAGGATCTCCTCTTTTGTATATCAATATAACTGTACCAGTTTCCAACCTTTTGGTATCACTCCTTCGATTAGAAATTTATTGAAGAGTTTTTTAAGCTCTTTAATTAATGGCGGTCCTTCTTTTTTTAGCATTTCCGGCAGAATGTCTTCTTCTCCGGCTGCTTTTCCATTTTTGATTTGGTTAATGATATTAAGCATCCTTCGGTTATCCTCTCTTGATCTTCTTAGAGTTTCCTCATCGGTTTTCAACCCGTAAAGATCTGCATCGAATATTTCTATCACTTTAAGTATTTTTAGACTTTCTTCTATAGTATTTCAATTTTTGTCTATCAGTTTGTAAATCTCCCTTCTGTATGAGTTTTCCTTTCTGAATATGTTCAAACCCCTATTCTGTTTTATCAGTTGTTTTGTTCATTTTCTCCTGGTATTCTCTAATACCCTATTTTATCATTCTTCTTGCAGTTCTGTTGATTTCAGCATATTCCACCGTATTTCTTTCATTCGACCTTATTAGTTTGTTTTTGTGTCAATTTATTCTTTGTTTGTTTCTTTAATGTCATGTGGTTTGCTTCCATTTCTTTTATCAATTTTGTCAGTCTTCCATTCGTTTTCATCTATATTCTCATGAAGCTATGTTGATCAATTTGTTAATTGTTTTGTTAGTTGTCTCTTATAGTCTTTTTTATATTCCTTCAGTGAGCTCGCATCTAATGGTTTTCGTTTGCTACTGAATATCCTGGTTCTTTCTAGTTTTCCATTTATAAGGATTTTGCACCTTACTAGTCCGTAATAACTGCCAGTTACGAAGGAACTAAGGACATCGACATTTTAGATTATGTGCTTGTGGTATATTAGCACGTAATCTATTTTATTCTTAATTTTACCATCTGGGGTCATCTAGATCCACTTTTTGTTTGGCCTCTTTTAAAAAAAGATGTTCAGTGCATAGAGTTGTTCCTTTTCTAAGTAGTTAGTCAGCATGTTACTTCTTTCATTCCTAGTACCAAGTCCAAATGGTCAATGTAGTTCGATTCGCTGCGTACCTTCTATTTTTGCTTTGAAATCTCCTATAACCAGGGTGTATTTTATTCTATTTTCTGTCAGACCTTGTGATATTTCTTCATGCAATGTTTCGACCTGGTCACCATCGTGGCTACTTGTCGATACGTAAATTTGGATTATTTTTATCGTTGTGTTGGAAGTAATTCTTATGGTGGTGTATATTACCCTGTCTGATATTGCTTTCAGTGTTTATCAACCAGGAATCCTACGCCGCCGATTTTGTTTTGTTTAATTTCTACTTTTAAACAGGATATGTCCCCGAATTTAGCCTTAGGCAGTCCTCTCCTTTCCTTCCTACTTCCTATATTCTTAGGACGTCCTATTTTATTTTGTTGAACCCTTACTCTAGTTCAATCAGCATTTCCTCGTTTCCTAATGACTTAGCGTTGTAAGTAGCTCTATGTAGTTGGCAGCAGGATCTAACCCAGGGTTTTTTAGCACCCCCCCCCCGTTGGGTAACTTGTCTGGCCACTGCCTTAGCCAAGGTTAGTCGAACCGCTGGGGACTGGGGGCCTTTTCTGTTTCTTCGTATCTATCCATCTGAGAGGGATTTGGCCCTAAAAACACCACGTCGACTAGACGTCATGGTGAGTGTAAGACTCAGCCGCCTCTAACCTGAGGAACCGTACCTGTTTTATAGACGCTGCAGTGCCTGTTTGGTCCTTGGGAGGTATTTCATTTCCCTCCTACCACCTATGTCTAGGAGGCTTTCCTCGATCCGCCACCTGAGGATATGTCTTCTAGGGGTTACAGGTTCCGCTGAGGGATAAATATATAAATATATATACCTATGCCAGTAATGGGCTTCAGGTAATAGAGAATTTATTTTAACTATTCTGAGAGCCTTAGTAGAAAGCCTCTTTAATGTTTAGTTTAGCAGGTTTAACTTATTAATTAAAAACAAGGTATAAAACCTAATATTAGTAGAGTTGGAGCATCCATTGGTTGTGCCCTAATTCTTCTAGTAATTATTTTAAAAAACCGCAACAAGGTAATCTACGCACTACGTCTTTTGTAAATACACTGTTTTCCAATATTTATTGATAGTAACTTTCTCACATTAAAGTCCAAGCACTACAACTCAAAATTTTAAATGATAGCTATTATTTTATGGTGAGATATTACGCATAAAAAAAGTTGGTCATCAGGATCTTTACAAACGAAACATAACTTTTCCTTCTACGTCATATTGCTATTAAAACTGGAGATTATGAATAACCACATAATTTTCAGATTCATAAACTATAAAACACTGAAAGGACGTATAATATGGTATTGTCAAAATAACATCCCAACTCCTTTCCGCATTCCTTTAAGCTCTTATCTTTAACTGTAGATAATTATGCATGAAATTTGTTCATTACCTAGAAAAAATTCATATGATACTATTAAAACTAAACACTATTTAAATTAAAAAAAATACCCGGCCATAAACGTAATTATTAACTTTCTACTAACTAGAGCCGAAACGATCTAACCTGAACGGATTGTTTGTCTTGACTGTGCAACACCGGCTTTAATAAATTTTCAAATAAAATAATATGATTTATATACATACACACATGATAGCGATATTTACAACTGGAAACACACATGCCTCTAGATACTATTGCTTGTAAAATTGGGAATAATAAAAAATTAAGTAATTTTGAGATTCCGAAAACCCCGAAATAGACGTATATTTGGGACACTCCACCTAACCCCAATTAACTATTTATATGTCTGACTATAAGTTTTTCCCAACTGAAAATCGGGAAAATTCTCATAATCCTATTAGAAGCATGCAAATTTTATCAGGTACCCGCCACTTTCGCTCCATGAAGGGATAGCGTATAAATAATATAAGTTTATGCTAAGTATTAAACATATACCAACTTTGGAGTTGATATCTCATTTCGTTTATGGATAACCGTCTATATAAACCGATAGATAGACAGATAGATCGACGACCATAAGAAACCTTAGTTTTCGTAATTTAAGAAACGCAAAAAACCGCGGCGGTGAATTTTTCACAAATATAATACTTTTCTTCAGCAAATAAAGTAAAAACGGTATTAAGCATAAATTTAAAAACATTACACTTAAAGAGTTTTTACCTTAAAACGGTACGGTATACTTTCTAGTGCAGAATTACACAACGGTCGGATTACAATCCTTAATCTGTAGCTTGAAACCTCGTGTAAACAGATGGTACCACATTATGCGGTAGTATGCAATTAGACGAACTTCACATGTGTGTGTTAACACTTTGCAGCTAAGTCTTCTTCTTCAGGATTCCGACATCCAATTCCGGTTGTAGGCATCTTCCATGTTCTTCCATTTCAACTGTGGTCTTCTAGTTTCGCGAGGTCTCCATTGTAGCCTCTTTAACGTCCATCTGTCGTTATCTTGTTCGGCTTCATGATCTGCCCATCTCCACCTTAGACCCGCTATTTCCCCCATAACATCCCTCACCTTGGCTCGTTTCCTTATCTCTTTACTCTTGATTCGATCTCTCAAAGATATGTTCAGCATGGCGCGTTCTATTTCTCTTTGAGTGATCCATAACCTATTGCACTCTGTCTTATCAAGGCCATAGTCTCCACCCCGTATATGGAAACAGCCAAGATACATCAGTTAGTATCTTGGCTGTTTTCATATACGGGGTAGAGAGTTAGAGACTTTCCGTTTTAGGTTTATGGGGGTTTATCCCCATAAACTTAAATTGACTTACAGGGTCTAAATTTAATGTAATATTCGTAAATTTGACCTGGAATAGGTAAGAATAGGAGTTCCTGAATTTTGACATAACATTTCATTGTCATCAGTTAAATCTTAAATAAAAACAATTTTTCTGATCTTAAATCAGTTTTAAAGTTTAATTTTTTGAGCTAATGGGGTCGATAAAGTTAGAAAAATAGAGGCTGTGCGGTACGTGGGATATATCTAGTTAGTTTAGGCTTTAGTGTAGGCAACATTAAAAAAAAAGATCTTTCGTAGCTTTTGTAAACCGATATATATGCAAATATGTACTTTTTATACACTTTTTATTTTGCTGAAGTAAACTTATTTTATTCCCTTTGTGTATATATTGTATCAAACAAAATTTCCCGATTCAAGTTTTAGAATAAAAACCCCAATTGTATTTAAATTTTTACTATCACACTCTGCCACGCTATAAACAAAAAGTTTTAAAATAAAACGAAACTGACTTTTTATTGCTACAGCCCTGGATCCTTTTCACATTTTCGAGGAGAATTGCAAAATTCATGCACTCGCCGCAATTTATTTTCTCCACATACATTTCGTTTCGAGTTCGGTTTCGAAGCGAGCAAAATAGTTTTTCATATTATTACGTGGAGCGCCTTACTGGGGAGACGAAATATGTTTATGCTAAATATCAATAGGATTTATGAAATAAAAAGCTGCTTGCCCTTCAGGTCGCATTTCCCCATTGCTTCTTTACTATTTAGAATGGTGTATCGATTTCACTTAAAATTTATTTCTTAGTTTTCTTTGAGTAGACTATTTTTTCTTTTTTGTTTTGGTTTGTATACTGTTGTTTTGCCTATAAGATTAATAATTTTTAACTTTCCTGATAAAATGTAGTTCTCTCCAGGTTTCTTACATATAAATTGCGATTAAATTGATAAGAATTGCCAATATACTTGATTGAAGTTAATAAGTAGAGCCAATATTGGGAAAATACCAGCACATCTCCGTTAGTAGTATAACTATCTCGGTTCTGGACCTGTGAAAAAGCACTCGGCCCATTTTGCTGCAGATGGGACTTCTGCTTACTTCTTTTGCTTCGAATGGAACATGTCATAGACTTCTTGTACTTTGGATGACATTTGAGCGGAAGAAGTAGTTCTTTGGCTGAAGAAGGTGACCTTGATCGTCAATGATGTCAGAGATCAGAGATGGTTGAAGGGTGTTAATGTGCTAGGAGTAGTTTAGAGTGTGTGTCAAAGAGCTGAAGAGTTCCTGGAATTGGGCGAAAAGTGCTGAAGAAATGATCGACAATGACGTAACAGACCAGAAGCTGTTAAGGGTGGTGCTGAACAAGTTTTTTTTTCTGAAGAAGTGCTGAACAGAAGTCATTGACAGTGACATGATATACCAGAGGCTGTTGATTGTGGAGCACATGACAAAAGGGCGTTAGTGAAGTTAGTGCTTGTTTTGTTTGATAAAAATTTGGTCAAAAAGGCATTAGAAGAGGGTATCTTTAATGTATAATGAGCTTAGGGTAGATGTGAAGATGTTAATGAAATTAGTTGGGTGTTTTAGAAAGTTCTTGGAAAAGGCATTATAAGAGGGTTAGTATTTGTTTTTTTTAATAAAAAATTTTATCAAACGGGCATTAGAAGAGAGTAGTTTTAGTATGTAATGGGGGTAGAATAGATGTAAAAAGGGCGTTAAAGCCGTTAGAGGGATGTTTTTTTTTTGTGTTTAAAAGTAGTTGAAAAAGACCTTGTATGAGCGCAGAAGAGGGTAACGGTCGGCTGGTCAAAATGTAATGTTTTTTTTTTTTAAAGATGTTGAAAATGAAGTAGAAAAGGGTATGTTCTAATGATAAAAAATTTTTCACGAAGGCATTGTATGTGGCCTAGAAGAGGGTAAGCTGAGCAAAATGTATCGGTATGTGGAGTCATTATTTGTTAGGTAGAAGAGAGTAAGCCAAAAAGTCTTTATTATTAATATGGCGACTACGATGAATCAAGCCAAAAAGTCTTTAAAGCTGATCAAAAAGTTCTTATTGGCAAAGGAGGCTGGTTTAGGGGTAGTTTTCATATAGTGAAAAAAAGGTAGAAAAATCGATGAGGGTAAAGTGGTTAAAATGCCCCTATTATTTCGATAAGAGCAAGCTAGTCAAAATTGTTAAACAAGAATCCTTGTTAAAAGTACAAAAATAATAAAATGTGAATTTCGTGCCAAATTACTACGATAACCCTCAAATATTTATATATATATATATATATATATATATATATATATATATATATATATATATATATATGCAGAAAATATTCCTTTTCGTTTTTAAAACTCATTTTATCACCGTCAAGCCTAGTTAGTTCCTAAAATACGCAATAAGATGTGAAAAAGTGTTTGTTACAGGGTACCAAAAAAATGGTTTGGTTAACCGATTTAATTTGTAATAATATTATAGATTTATTCGATTGGGGATATTATTAAAATAATTTAGATTACTAATCTAAAAAACTTACTAATTATAGTTGTAAATATTTTGTAAATAATAATTTACATCATGCCTTGGTAAATATAATATTATTAAGAAATTACTATAGCAATAACGAACAAAGATTGTATCCTCCGAGAGAAAAGAAGAAAATTCATTATCACCACAATAAGTTTACAAAAAACCTACTATCATTGTAAAAAAAGGGTAAGGTAAATTTCGAATAAATAATTATAATATCTAAATTTAAACTAAAATAAAAATTAAATACTGCTAACTATGACAGGTATATGCATTTCTGTAAAAAAAAAATAGCAAAGAAAATTTTATTTCTGTATAGTATTCTCTCCACGTTTTCAACAAGTCATGCGTTATCCTTTAACGAAAGAAACGGTATTTTAACACAGATAATCTGTAGCTTTTAGGCAAAAAATTTGTATTTTTTTCTCTCAAAAAGTACTTAAATCTTATGTTCATATTTCATGTGTCATGAAATACGAATTTTTTAATAATTTGTTATGAAATATTTAGCAAAGATTCATTTGAAAAAGTTAATTTTTCTCCAGAAAATATTTTTAATAGAAAAAAATTGTTCTAGATCTCAATATTATTCTCCAGTAGGTTGTAGGTTTACATTCTACTATCGCGTTAGAAAC